>JAJOZX010003100.1:462500-569874 GCA_023014485.1 Bathynomus jamesi | reverse complement strand
AGAGTACTGGAAACGTATCACCAAAGTCCAAGAAAATCTGTGCGGCAAGCGAGTCGTGAGGTAGGAATTTCAGAATCGTGTCCAACGCATTTTGAAGCGCTGTCAATGGAAAGTACATTCCAAGATTAGTCCATGCTATTAATGAAGATGATCCGGACGAAGAGTGGAGTATTGCGAGTGGTACTTGGCAGATTGTGGATGTGGATTGGACGAAGGGGTTTCGTAGAATACCTCCGCGTTCACCAGACCTCACACCACTAGACTTTTTTTATGGGGATACTTAAAAGACAAAGTCTACGCTATAAAACTGCAACAGTCGCTGAATTGAGAGCAGCCATGAACGAGAATGCACACAAATACCAAACGAAATGTTCGTGATGTTTGCGCATTCCATTGCTTCGCGTTATCAGCAGTGCCTGGACCAGAACGGACGTCAGTTTGAAAACAGGCGTTGACAAAACAATTAATACATGTCTGTAGATTCTATTACATTTTGAAAATGAAATGTATTTTAATAAACACTGCCTTTATAATTATTTAAAGTGTGTATACATTTTTTTGGGACGCCCTGTATATATATATAATATAATATATGCACCGATGCACCACCCATCCGCGCTCCGACAATTTGCCCTCTTTGGAAGTCTGACAGGTCTTTCATGACTGCTAATTCATAATTCACTCAGATCTGTAAAAACAACGTGAGGGTTATAACATGACGTATACACTCTCTGTTACGCATTTAAATAGGTTTGCCAGTCATTTGACCGTTTACTTTGTGTCTGAGCAGTCCGTAAAGATAACCGGTGAAATAGGCGGGTGTTCATATTATTTTGTCTAACCCCTGTATGTTTCGCTTTATGTCGTAGATAAGCGCCTGGTATTTGGTGATTTTCTCCCTTTCTGCTCTGTTAAAGCCGTAATCATTTGGGACACTGACCTCAATAAGTAAGGCACCTCTTTCCCTCTTGTCCCACACTACTATGTCTGGTTTTACTGCCAAGTTTTCTATAAAAGTGGCAGTTGGAATTACTGTGTCATAGTATATAGTGTAATGGTTATTTCCAGTGATTGGTGCAGGTGTGTGGTCCCATACATTTTTACTGCATTCCAATTCTAATGCTGTCATGATCTTCCAGTGGATATATTTGCAAATTTGATTGTGTTTGACTGTATAGTACCCATCTGCCATGAGCACCCGACAGCCCGATATTAGATGGCCAACACTTTCCACCGCAACATGACAGAATCTACACCCGTCATTTTTACTCAGTCCAGCCATTTTTTTAAAAGCATTTGTTCGGAGTGCAAGATCTTGGGCACCCAGTATTAGTCACTCTCCGTCATACTGCATAACTCTCCTTAGCCATTCCAATGATCTTTCTTTACTGATGTAGTCCTTCTGTAGTTCTTGATAGTATTTTTCATCTCTCTGATGTTGTTCCCATTCTTTTTCATGTTTGGCCTGTTGTTCCAGCACAAATCTTTTGTCTTTTCCTAGCTATTAAGGCACGAGATGGTGGTGTGCGGTAATCTGCATGAACTAAAGGCAGTAGCTTGCTATCATCATATTTAAGCCAGGGCTGTACATTGGCACCTTGGCGAGCCTGAACTTCATAACACCAACCAACCAGGGAAGTACTCCAGGGGGAACACGTCAGCCATGAGACAGGGAGTGCTGGAACTCCCATTTCTCTTGTCACTGTCCTTCTTAGCAAATCTTTTACCATGCTCTCAAACACACACTTCTCTCTCTATTCTTCACTAAACATGCATGCGTTTTACATACCATACGTTTCAAAATTAAATAAAAAAACCAAAGTAGCATTATTTTTGGTCTTTATTTTGGCTGTCTTCTCCTTTTATGGGGTGTGACATTTTTATGGACATTCGCCCTTCACATTCACTTCCAAAATATTATTTATATATATATATAGTCAAAGTGTGTAACCAGCCATTTCGCGAAATGGGTTTCACTTGGTCATTTAGCAAAATGACTAAAATCTTCAGCCATTGCGTGAAATGGCTGAAATTCCACCTTGGTCATTTCGTATTAGATCATTTGCCTGGTTAGGTCAACTGTATGCCCTTGACAATTGGTTAGGTTAAGTTGTGTTATTTTCGTTAGTTTTAACGAAAATAACACGACTTAACCTAACCAACTGTCATAGGCATACAGTTGACCTAACCAGGCAAATGATCTTGCAAGTTCAGAAATCCCCCGCGTTAACGACCTTCACATTAGCAGAAACTCACTTGGACAGACGAAATTGGTCTGGTCATTAACATTCAGTTTAATGTAATACAGGTCGTTAAAGAAGATTTCCACTAAAAAAGTCTGTTAGCATCACCGAACTCACTTTAGCAGACTCCGAGTCATTAAAGTGAAGGTGACGCCACTGGAATATTATTGGAACCAGCGCTCGGATGAGGTTGCAGTCAGTTATTTTCTGTTGTATTGCGTGGGCAGTGGTGGCAAGTGGTTGTGTATGTGCATAGTGCCGCTTCCAAGTGTTGTGCATGTTAGGTGTTTTGTGTGATGTTACATAGATAGTTACATATAATTATTTAGATTTATGTATCTAAATGTCATTTATTTATGAATACTGTATGTATGTACTATATGTGGTTATATGTTTTTATTTCTTATTGTGTTACACAGGTCTTTTAAGTTCATAGCATTTTTTTGAGTTCAAAGTGACTTATCAGTTAACAGCAGTACATATAGGAGTACAGTGATAGTCTGTGCTTTAACAGTGTATGGACATACTTTACTTAATTACTGCCTGCTCGTACAAACTTTATTTTCTGAACAATGGCGTCCACAAGTGGTACTATCGGTGTCAAACAGAAAAGGCGTACGATCTCCATTGAAGAGAAGGCGATTCTCGCTGACATAGAACAAGGGTTAAGTGTAGCGTTTGTTATGCAGAAGCATAAGATAAGCAAGACCATCATCTACGAAGTCAAGCAGAAGCGCAACGAAATACACGCCTATGTGCTCGACAGTGAATCCGGAGGCAGGAGTTCGAAACAGTCTCGTTTGAACACGTCCTACAAGAAAAATGTAGATGTGGCTGTGTACACGTGGTTCAAGCAGCAACGGGCCAAGAACGTTCCAGTCAGAGGAATCGACATCCAGTCGGCAGCTAAGCGTTTCACGCAGGAGTTCAACAACACAGACTTTAAAGCAAGTGGTGGCTGGCTGGCTGTACTGTTTCCAGTGCAGGCATGGCTTATCAAACAGAAGGCTTATGGAAGAAGCAGCCAGTGCGGACCTGTCTCAAGTGGTCGTTCACGTGCATACTACAGACTCTGATTGATGAGGCTGGGGTTGCTTCCTACCAGCTGTATAATGGAGATGAGACAGGCTTAATAGTATGCCCACAAACACACTGGCCCACAAAACTGACAAACATCTTCCAGGCTTTAAGACAGACAAACAGCGTGTGTCTGTGTTGGCCTGTGCAAATGCTGATGGCACGCATAGACTGAAGCCTTTGGTCGTTAGAAGATCAGCCAAGCCTCGCGTACTCAAGGACTGCATGCACGAACTTCGTCATCTCCAGGAGCAGCAAGAAGGCCTGGTTCACACAGACTATTTTCCACAAGTTCTTCGTTGCACAGGTGAAGGCATACCAGGAACATGTTTGGAAAATAAGCCCTGAAGATGTGAAGGCTGTCCTCTTGCTAGACAATGTGCCAGCACACCCACATGCAGAGGAACTCGCAAGTGAGGATGGCAAGATCAGAGTAATGTTCCTCCCCCCCCTAATTCCACATCAGTAATACAACCTATGGACCAGGGGGTGATAGTGAGCTGCAAGAGAATCTACAGGGCCAAGCAATTGGAGCAGTGATTGTGTGTCATCTCTGAAGATGACAGAGGACAGGGCTGAGAAGACACTCAGGAACTTCAAAGCCTACAACATCAAATCTGCTATCTACAATTGGGCCGACAGCTGGAACGAGGTCAAGGAGTCCACTCTGCGCAATGCCTGAAGAAACTGCTCCATAATATCCAGGACCTGGAAGTAGACTTCGAGGGCTTTGAGCCACAGGACTATTTGGGTGTTTTCCAACAAGTAGGCGAAACAGAGGCTACAGAGGACAAAGTTGTGGAATGGCTTGATGGTGACCCAGGGTACGAAGATCTTAGTGAGAGTGAAATTACAGCCAACATTTCAGTCAGGTCTGAAGACAGATCCACCGATGAACCTCATGATGATGACGAGGACACTAAAGATGTCTCCGAGGTTATACCCAAGACTACGTTGAGGCAGGCAAGAGACGCTGATGATGTTCTGCTGAAATTCATTGATGAGACTATGGCACTGCCTAATATTCTCCCTTACTATAACTACATAAGTGCCGAAATGAAATCACTGCCAGTCGAAACAAAAGGATCAAGCAAACAAAAATTCATTTCTTCAAGCCCCCTGCTGCCAAGCCTCGGTGCATGTCCACGCCCATTTCACACCAAAGCTGTTTCAAGCGGAATGTCTGACCTTTCACTGCCCACCAAACTGTCACCAATGCCAAGTACTAGCAGCAGTATTGGCTTCACTGTGTCATCACTCCAGTTTCCTGAGAGTGCAAGTACTAGCAGTAGTACTCCTTCACCAGCCCTCCTACTGCAGCCTGAAGTGGAGTTCAGGACCCTCACACCAGACCTGGATTTTCTGGCCATTACACAAGAAGTTCGCGACGATATTTTGGAGGATTGACTATATATGGTGAGTACATAAAAATAAATATTTACATGTGCATGTGTTCATAAGTAGGTAAATCTATGTATGCTTTTTCACGTTGTGTGTTGAATGTGGAGCTTCGAGGGCTATACGTACATGTGTAACTGTACTGAAGTATTTTGGTTACGGAAAACCCCACTTTAATGTTCCATAGTCTGGTAAAGTGGGGGTCGTTCATACTTCACTTTAACGTTCCCTGGTACGTTAAAGTGGGGGTTTTTCGTACTTCACTTTAGCGGAAATTTCACTTCAGCAACCACACGCTCCCCCCAAAGTATACGTTAATGTGAGGGTCTACTGTTGTACTTAACCTAACCAATTTTCAAGAGCATACAGTTGTGAAAAATTCTCTGTATGAATTGGTCCACAATTAACCCACCCCTTATTTCTCCAGTCTAACTATAGAGTAGATCAAGTCTAGCCTAGGAGGGGTCAGCCTAGAGATTCCGGAAATGGTCCAGAGCGGGCAGATAAATTGAGGTCCACAGTAGGATTCCTCACCAAACTAGCTTAGGGCAATCTACCTTTACCTTTGTTAAGCTATGAGTTGATGCTGGGTCTTAGGCCACAATGTAGGCCTAAGTTGTCTGACCCAGCTTAATTTAATGAGTTTAACTTGCTGGGTTAAAAACACAATTAGTCACTTACTGCTAGTTATTAGAGTCTCTTTTCTCCTTCCTGTATAATTGTCGAGAGCGTACTTGCTGGTGGGGATCTTTCTTCGGTGTCTGTTCTCGTCCCTTCTCCAGTTGCGTCCTGTCGCCCCGTTCCTCGTTTTCGTTCTCCTTTTTGGGGCTTTTTCCACCAGCGTTGTCTTGGTTTTTTTTCCCCGGTTGGTTGATCGGTAATGTATATCTATTACCGAGCACGCTCTTCTCACACAGTATATAAATACTAGTGTGGAGAATAACTCTGGTGAACAACCAATTGGTTTCATCCACCCAGTTATCGACATAAAAGGAATTTAATAATTGTTAGATTAACTACCTACCTACTCAGTGAACCATTTTCGTTACCTCCCAACTACCCACTCATCAGTTTTCCATACAGTTGACCTAACTGGGCAAATGATCTTGTACAAAATGACCAAGGTGGAATTTCAGCCATTTCGTGTGATGACTAAAGATTTTAGTTATTTCGCGAAATGACCAAGTGAAACAGCCATTTCGTGAAATGACAAAAGTTTCGAAAATTCAGACCTGTGGATGTACGTATGTTTTAGCAGATTTAGTTAGTTAAATAAAGGTTTCCAATTTTATTGTGACATTTGTTATTTCTACGAATTCATGACAAAAGTCATTTTAGCCATTTCACGAAATGACCAAGGTGGAATTTCAGCCATTTCATGTAATGGTTGAAGATTTTAGTCATTTTGCAAAGTTATAAAGTTTCAGCCCTGGAATGGCTGGTTAAATACTTCGACTTTCAGACATTTTTTTTAACCAGATTTAAGAAATGAAAAGTTAAGAATTGAGCAAATGGAGATCTAATTAAAGGATACTTATGTACAGTAGATTTTCAATATTTAATTAGGTTAAATTACAAGAGAATATATATTATAAAATTATTTAATAGAAATTTTAGAATATATTGATACATATCCAGTATTCTAGAGAAAGATAAAACAGAAAACTATACCACCAGGTCCACCATTCAGATCGTAAAAGGGAAAGGTTCATCTTGTCATTCACATCAATCCCAGGACTGTTGTGGAAGGTGAAATTGCTGTACTTAAAAAGGGCAAGAAACACAAAGAAATTGCAGCATTTACTTTACCTGTAACATAATGGTGTCACAGAAAATGATAAATTATTTAATTCCTATGATTGGTTGTGGGTTATGTTCCCAGAACCTTTTGGTATTTTTGCATAAATGCCAATAGATGAGACTATAGATCTTATATTTATTTGTGTAATAATAATAATAACCATCTGTCACAAGTGTTGTACAGTGTACACCCTGACAGTCATCTTTTTAAATCCATTTATGTATAGTGGTAGATCTTTGGAACCCATCACAATTCACTTCTTCTCAAAACCTACAGTGCCTCTGCATAGCCAATAGTAATTTCCCTTTATTGATGTCTTTCTCTATTTCTGCTGCAAACATGCCCAGTCTGGCATTTTCCCTCCACTGCTCTAGTTTCTCTCTCTGTTGATCTCTCACATATTTTATCCTACTCTTTCATGTTATTAAAGTTGCTGGTCATTGTTGTACTTTATTTCATGACTGTTCATCATTGCAAAGTATTTTCTGAGTTCTGTGAATGAAGGTTCTTGGCTATGATATTTGTCATAATGTTCATGTACCAGATTTACTTGGGTGTTGTTGGCAATAATCAGGTACTGGCCTGTACTTACTCAGGTGGATTGTTTCAATGCCCAGTTTCTCTTTATATCATATAGAAGCACCTGATATTTAGTAATTGTTTCCTTTTCCACTCTGTTCAGGCTGTATAGTCATTTGGGACACTGACCTCAATCAGTAAGGCAACCCTTTCCCTCTTGTCCCAAGCAACTATGTCTGGTTTTACTGCCAAGTTGATTTATAGTTGTTATTTTGTTCTTTAATGTAAGTTGGGGCTTGCAGATCTTTTTCAATCTTTGAAAATACTCTCCACCGATTTTCTCTTGCATTTGCCAATGTTCTATATTACCACTTTCTTCTATTCCAAGGTATTTATAAGAACTATCCACTTCCAAGTCCTTAATCTCAGCATCTCTTCCTAAATTGATGTTATGGGTTTGTATTTCCTTACCTCCCCTAAATGTACATTTAGCACACTTATCCAATCCAAACTTCATTTTTATGTCACTAGAGAAAGCATGTACAATCTGTAATAGGTATTCTAGGTTTTGGTCAGTCTACCTGCAGCTTCAAATCATCCATAAACAGTAGATGGGTCAGAAGACTTTCTGGATTTCTTTGCCTAGTTTGACTGGGGTTGTAGCCCTTGTTGCTGTTGCTGAGTAGTTTGCTTAGGGCATCCAGGGTGAGACAGAATAGCAAGGGTAACAAGCTGTCTCACCGAAATACTCCCCTCAATCTTGACATGGGGAATGGGTATTTTTCCATTTTCATGGATGAGATAATGTTTGTTCTCCATTTAGTAATTTGATCTTAAAGTTCTAATAATGGTAGGATAGATTTTGTACAGCTTGGGGCATTCCAGAATCCAGGAGTGTGGGACACTATCAAATGCCTTTTGATAGTCTACCCATACCATACTTAGGTTTTTGCCTCTTTTCTTAGTCTTCTAGGATAGTTTTGTTGATGAGCAGCTGATCCTTTGTTTGAAAGCAATTACTCCTACATCCCTTTTGCTCTTTCTCCAGATAGTCTCCAGCATCTAGGTGTTCATATATATATATACTGTTTGCCAGGCCCTCTCAGAGTTCCAGAGAGGCCCAAGCCACTTCCAGCTTCTGAGGCCCATAGCTCAGCCCAATTATTACTTTCACTGCGAAACATTATATGCACACCAGAAAGTTCCTAAATTTAAGGCCACCCTTAAGCTTGAGGCCCAGGCCAAATGGCCCTCCTAGCCCCCCCTCTGATAAGCCCTGCTGTCTGCAATCAGGCCAGTAAATAATTTATAGGTGGTTGTGAGACAGCAAATTGGGTGGTATTTATTTGGGAGATTTGTCTTATAAGTCTTAGGGATGAGGGTTGTCATTAGTGATGGGACGATACCAAAATTTTTAACGATTCCGATTCCGATACCACTAAAAAGTCTCGATTCCGATACGATTCTCGATTCCGATACGATTCTCGATTCCGATTCTCAATATTTTTAAATATAATTCTAAACTTGTTTTTCTGGAAATTGTCATATTTTACTCTGGTAAGATTAACTATTTACATTATGAGTATGGTAATATAAATTATAAATTATAATAGATTGATTTAAAAATAAAAATCAACTGTAAGTTGTAACAATTCATTTTAATCTTCTTGATTACACATCATGGATATACATGTTTTAATGTATAGCTACAATACAATAAAAATAAAATTTGTTATCTTCTTTCATTTAAATTTTAAAGTTTACATTGCAAAACTGGTTCAATTAAAAGTTTAAAAAAATCCTTTTACTCAAAAAGCAATCCTTACTCCTTAGCCTACAAAATGCAAATAAATAAGTGAATAAGTAAGAATTTATTTGTATTCAAAACCCAGGACCCTTAAATTATAATGCAAAAACATTAGCATCTCTCCTGCTTCTTCTCGCATTCTATTTCTTTTTGGTGAATATATATTATCACCAACACTGAATACCCTTTCACTTTCAACTGAAGAGGGGGGTGCACATAAATATTTTCTAGCTAGAAGAGTCATATTAGGAAAGCTGTTTTTATTAACATACCACCACTGTAATGGGCTCTCGTCATTATTTATAATTTTCAAGCCTTGATATTTAATCATTTCATTTTTTAGAGTTTCTCTTTCTTCAAGCTTCTTGCCTAGAGAGTCTGCGTTTGATTTTGTTATTAAAAGTTAAAGAATCGTTTTAAGAATCGGAAATCATGGTACAATTCTCTCAATTCCGATTCCGATTCCTGAAAAATGCTCGATTCTTCCGATTCTCGATTCCGATTAATCGTCCCATCACTAGTTGTCATCTCCACTTGTAAGCCATTCTGGTGTTTCTTCTTCTCCCTGCAAAATTCTGTGAAAGGTAGCAGTGTAATGCTGTGATCTGTTTCAGCCAGAAATTTGGAAGCTTATCTAGGCCAAGTTTTTCAAAGTTGGAGAATTTTGCCAATTTCTTTCTTATCTTATCTTCCATTGTAAATAATGCCTCCATTTCTGGTTTACCCTCATTTGCTACCCTGATGGTCTCTCTCCAGTCTATTTTTCTGCAGTATGAACTCTTAAATGCCTTTGAAGTCAACCTTTCTGTGATGCAGTGTAAGAACAATGATCACATTTAAAAGTTTATCTCTATTGGTTTATACTCTTCAGTACATTTTATAGCTGTGAGTGGGGCTTCCACCTGAAGCCAAACACTTCAACTATATTTGCACTTGGCCTAGTGTTTATTTAAGGAGGGTGACTGTTCCTTTTAATGTCCCTATTTGGATTTCTATGGCCTGGGGCTATCCTAGGATTGAATTTAGGTAAGTTATTAAGTTGTTGTTCATCATACCTATTGCGACAACTATGATGGGGAGAATGGCAGCTTCTTTCAATCTCCAGTTTCACTTTGTTGTAGATAAGTGCCTGGTATTTGGTGATTTTCTTCCTTTCTGCTCTGTTAAGGCCGTAATCATTTGGGATACTGACCTCAATAAGTAAGGCACTCCTTTCCCTCTTGTCCCACACTACTATGTCCGGTTTTACTGCCAAGTTTTCTATAAAAGTGGCAGTTGGAATTACTGTGTCATAGTATATAGTGTAATGGTTATTTCCAGTGATTGGTGCAGGTGTGTGGTCCCATACATTTTTACTGCATTCCAATTCTAATGCGGTCATGATCTTCCAGTGGATATATTAACAAATTTGATTGTGTCTGACTGTATAGTTCCCATCTGCCATGAGCACCTGACAGCCCGATATTAGATAGCCAACACTTTCCACCTCAACATGACAGAATCTACACCTGTCATTTTTACTCAGTCCAGCCATTTTTTCAAATGCATTTGTTAGGAGTGCAAGATCTTGGGCACCCAGTATTAGTCACTCTCCATCATATTGCAGAACTCCTCTCCTTAGCCATTCCAATGATCCTTCTTTAATGATGTAGTCCTTCTGTAGTTCTTGATAGTATTTTCCAGCTCTTTCATGTTGTTCCCATTCTTCTGCATGTTTGGCGTGTTGTTCCAGCACAAATCTTTTGCGACTTTCCCTAGCTATTAAGGTGGCTGGTACTCTTTCAGTTTCTACATCTTGTCATATTATTCCCTCCAAACTGCTGGGCCAGTTTAGTTATGGAAGTGCAGGTGTATGGTCCCATACATTTTTACTGCATTCCAGTTATAATGGTCATGATCTTCCAGTGGATATTTTTACAGATTTTATTGTGTCTGGCTGTATAGTACCCATCTGCCATGAGCACCCTACAGCCCGATATTAGATGGCCAACACTTTCCACCTCAACATGACAGAATCTACATGTCATTATTCTCCAGTATGAACTCTTAAATGCCTTTGAAGACTACCTTTCCGTGATGCAGTATAAGAACATAGATCACATTTAAAAAGTTTTTCTCCAGTATGAACTCTTAAATGCCTCTGAAGAGTAGCTTTTCGTGATGCAGTGTAAGAACAAAGACCACATTTAAAAGGTTTTTCTCCAGTATGAACTTTTAAATGCATTTGAAGCTGACTTTTCTGTGATGCAGTGTAAGAACAAAGATCACATTTAAAAGGTTTTTCTCCAGTATGAACTCTTAAATGCATTTGGAGACTACCTTTCTTTGATGTAGTGTAAGAACAAAGACCACATTTAAAAGGTTTTTCTCCAGTATGAACTCTTAAATGCTGTTGAAGACTATCTTTCTGTGATGCAGCGTAAGAACAAAGACCACATTTAAAAGGTTTTTCTCCAGTATGAACTTTTAAATGCCTTTGAAGAGTACCTTTCTGTGATGCAGCATAAGAACAAAGACTACATTTAAAAGGTTTTTCTCCAGTATGAACTCTTAAATGCATTTGAAGATGATGGTTCTCTGATGCAGTGTAAGAACAAAGATTACATTTAAAAGGTTTTCCTTCAGTATGAACTTTCAAATGCTTTTTAAGATATGGTTTGAACACCGTTTGATATGGGCAAATAGAACATTTGAATATATTTTGTATGAGCTGGTCTTTGTGATTCATATTATTCTCCAAATTATGTAAATTAATAACATTATCTGATATTGGTGTTGAGGCATTTTCCATTTGCTTATGAACAGCATAAGAAGTGGTTTTTATAAGTTCCAAATTTACTTTTGAGTTGTTCTCTTTTTTAGAAAACTGGAAATGAATTATATAAAATTAGTTTAATTTAACTTAATTTAATTGTAGAGCACAGGACAATTTCTCAGCTATGTTTTATATATTCCCTGCAACAAAGAATGTGAACCAATAACCAATAAATTTTTTCTTTTTAAAGTTCCATAGTTCACTTCACTGTGGTGTTCAGGGACATTTTTAAGCTTTCAGAATTCTTGGTGGAAAGTTCTGAGGGAGCACACACTATTGAGCATAACTTATTTGTGTTAATTAGTTAATATAACTTCAATTTGGTGCATTTTTAATGAAAAAGTATGTTATTGAAAATTATAGGAAGCATTTATTACAAACTCATTATTCAATACAGGGTGTCCCATAAGTCCAGCATCATAGGAAAAATAATAAAAAAAGGCAAAACGAAAGCTTTTATTTACAGAATGTGCTCAATATGTCCACCATTGTTTTCAATACACAAATTCAGACGTGATACCCAGTCAGCAAGCACATGGTGAATGATGTCAGGAGTAATGGTGTTACATGCCCCAATAATGCGCTGCCACAAATGTTCAACACTCCTAATTTTCTCTGCGTATACCAGCGCTTTCAAGTGGCCCCAAAGATAAAAATCTAGTGGTGTGAGATCCGGGCTTCTAGCTGGCCATTCCACAGGCCCTCGATGTCCTATCCAATGACCAGGGAATTATTGGTACAGGTATTCCCTTACTTGGGTGCTGTAATGTGCAGGAGTGCCATCTTGCTGGAACCATGTTGGGAAATTTCCTTCTTCATTCAATACACTGGGAAATGCTTCTTCCTTGAGCATATGTAGGTAGGTGCCTCCAGTGACATGTTCATCGAAAAAGAGGGGGCCTATGATGAGATCCTTCCAAATACCACACCATACCATCACCCGAGATGCACCTTGTTCCTTTGAAGAGGTATACCAGTGAGGGTTGTTTTGAGACCAGTAGCGGGTGTTCTGTCGATTTACCTCACCATTTCCATAAAAAACAGCCTCATCACTGAACAGAATGGTGGATGGGAAATTGACATCCCGAGCATATGAATTATGGTTTGTAGAAATAGAAAAATATGAATTTCGCATATGATGCCAGAATTATGGGACACCCTGTATATTATTCCAGAAATCACTCATATATATATATATATATATATATATATATATATATATATAAAAGTTCTCAAAGATAAGAAAACATAATTTTAGAAAAAATGGTATAAAAGTATTGATCACTGAAATAAAACTACAAATGCTAATCAGTATTTGTTTGAGATTTGTATTACGTTTAATAACTGTTGCATAACAATGAGTAAAGACAAGGGGCTTGTTGGTTCACTGCACCAATTGCACCTATGTTAAAAACATTTCCTGGTTGTGTTCCAACACCATTCTTTTCTTACCACTACATTTTACCTCAAAGTTGGTTCAGATTAAAAAAATTTTAAAATGGATAATTAGTGTTCAACCTACTCATTTTTAAAAACTTTTTCTGCACCATAAAATTATGCTCTTTTGTACTATAAAGGATTTGCAGGTAACCTATACTTTGTCAGCACAATGTGAACAAATGAGTTCATGGCTGGCTTCAAAGGTGCCTATATCTGTGTGATTCAGGTCTGTCCCCCTCCTCAAAGGAAAAAAGGAATTAATTTACACAATAAATGAAGGGTAGTGATGCCTCTTAACTTCTCTAGCTCAATTTTGACGTACTTTCACTATTAAGGTCAAAATATATTCACCTACCTCCCAACAAAGTTACAATTTCTCCAAATCATAAGAAATCATTTATGGGTTAAACCTTCTACCTATCATCTAAATGCTTTGCAAATAATAACTTATTTTATTAATATTTAGCTTGAAGATGAGGTACAGACCAGGTGTTGGAGACTGTTTACTTAAAAAGGCTTAGAATGGGAACAAGTTTTTTTACCTATAAGAAAAGATAAGTCACTTGCTCTTGAAATCTGAGGTAGGACTAATTTCATTGTTTCATTAGCAGTAGTTAAGGTCAGATGAAAAAAAAAATTTGTTTTTTAGTAGAATTTAAGACCCACAGACCTATATAACATGACTGAACAACAAAATGCATTGACCAAGTAGCAGATAAAACTAAATTTTTTCACTAAAGACCCCTTTTTTGTTGCAGGTTCAAAATGCCTGAATTAGCTTACAAAAAGGCATCTTCATCACTGAGAAGCACAGCAAAACACACAGTGATAGTGACATTATGTGTATTCAAAAATAAGTTTCCAGGACATGAGATGCCAACAGCTAAGACAATATAACAAACTGTTAGTACTTTCACTGAGTATTTATTTCAAACAAACTGAGAAAAGGTTTGCATCTTACCTGTTCATTTAAAGGTCTTCCAAGAGTTTTCAGTGTATAGTCATTAATGTTCAGTTTTTTAAGCTTAACCATTGGGTACTTGGAACACTGAATTCTTCTGAACAGAATATTTTTAATCAATGACACACCATCTTCTTTCTGATTCTGAAATTTTGAAACATCCTCTGCATTTGAATCATCAAAAAGTTCAGGGTTTTCTTTCTGACATAAATTTTCAGATCTCTGAAACAAATTGCTAAAAATAGTTTTAAAGAACTTACAAATATTTGATAGAGATCAAAATGGTTACTGAATTTTGATAATTTCTTGAAGGAATGAGAACAACATAGTTATATCACAAGAAAACTTGAGAAAGTTATTTCATTACAAAACTGTTTCATACTCCCAGATTTTATTTGAATGAGTGCATGACTGGGGTTAATCCATCTAATGTCACATCATGGTTATTGATGCCTAATACACTATAGCTGAAGCCTAAACACTGAATAAAAACGATGGGCCAAATGACAAAAATGATGAAGCAAAAAATAAACAAGAAGAATGCAATGAATGAGTCAAATGAAAGAGAAAGTGACATTTAAAAGAATTACATCTGAACAAACTTAAACTTAAACAAAAAAAAATGGAGAACATAGTCTTGCTCCCAGCTGTGAGGAGAGTATAAGTGCCATCCTCACCTCATTTTTCTGAGATGACGATGACCTAAGTTCCCAAGACTGGGACACCTAATCTGTGAGAGGAGGGAAGAAGGCAGACATGCTCAATTTAGGGTGCATCAAAAATGGCAACTTTCAAAAATTGATTTAGCCCTTCGTTATTATGGTTACATTCCCTAAAAAAAATTCACATGCAAAATTTCAGGTCAATTGATTAATATCTACTGGGTCCACCTAGCTCCTAAACTTTTACAAAAATGACAATTTTTGGGATAAATTGCCTTAAATTATTTTTTTCACATATACTTTTATTTTATTGAATTGAATGATCCTTAAGGTACTATCGGCCTAGTATGTTTAGTTTGCTTGTGTTTAAGCCATAGCTACTATTAATAAACATCATTTGCCATCATGAAATACCTATAGCTATTTTTTCTTATTTTCAGGCATGTAGACTACTTTAATATTAATCTATGTTTCTATTACAGGTCAATTTTTGATATATGTTGGTGATAATAGTTGATATATGATATAATGGATAATAGTGGTAAAGCCAGTGAAGCCACTTCTAGTGGTAAAACTTGTTCAAGTGGTGCAGATAAAGTTGATGTAAAAACACGAAAAAAACCCTGTATATTTGGATTAGGTCCTGGCATCACAAATAATGATGCAAAGATTGTAGGATGTCGCTTGCCAACAAGTGAACAAGTTCTTAGATATTTCCTATTTCACCAGCAACAGGGTCTAAAAGAGAGAACTAAGTGAGATATAGCTAAAATTGTTTTAACAGAAATTCAACCATTCTACAATAAAGCCAACATACCAATGATTACTGAGAATAAAGCATGTGAGAAAATAATTTCGTTGTCAGAAAAGAATGCGAAACTGAGAGAAATTCCATTGAAAAGAAGAGAGCTACAAAGTACAAAGACAAGACTAGAAGATATGGAAATGCAACTTAAAATGACTTTTCCACTGTGGATTAAAAATGCCGAAAAATTATGAGTAATCCAGAAGATATACAATTTCTTCAATCTATGCAAGGGGATAGAATTGCTTCTTTTGGAGCTCATGATCAAACTTTAGCATCCAAAATGAAGCGCATTAATTTTTGAAAATATAAAGAAAATGCGAGAAAAGAAAAGGAATTGAGAGACACTAAAGCTTCTTGCAGTTATGTTGAATTAGAAAGCAGTAGCACAAGCGATACAACTACCATTGAGAGTGAGTCAGAAGCTAATGATGGAGCTGAAAAAGATGGAAAATCCACACAGTCAACAGTCTGTTTAGGTACTCAAGCTATCATTCCTCATGACATTCTGAAAAGACCGAAACTTGTTTCTTTGGCATCAAGAATGAAAATGACTCCGGCACAACAGGCTGCATTTACAAAAGCTTTTGTTGAAGAATGTGGTGGTAACACTAAGGCAGTGGCAACTTCATATGCTACAGCTGATAGAGCAAGATGCGAAGTAGCCCAAAAAATTTCAAGTTCCATTAAAAAATCCTGGAATCCTCCTAAATTGGCCTCTCTTCATTGGGATTCAAAAATAATTTCTACTCTGCAGGATAAATATGTTACTGAAGAACGATTAGCCATATCAGTTGGAAATTCAATGGATCTCAAACTACTTGGTATTCCATCATATCGTCCTAGTGCTGGTGGCAGTGGCCAATCTGGGAAAAACTTGACTGAAGAAGTTATGAAGCTACTGAAATTGTGGAACTGCTCCGATTCAATAGTGAACTTGGTTTTCGACACTACAGCAACCACCACGGGACATGTGAGTGCTGCATGCATAACTATCCAACAAGAGATTGGATGGCCTTTATTATGGTCTGCATGCAGGCATCATGTTGGTGAAGTTATTATGAGTCATGTGTTTCAGGACATGAAAGTAGAAACTTCGAGTGGACCAGAAATTAATGTCTTTAACAGATTTCAAGAAAAGTTTCAGTGGATTTCCAAGGATGAAAAATTGAAAAAAATTGACTTCAATCAGTACTCCAAAGCTGTCCAGGAGATTCTTCAGGAATGGACTGATTATGCAATTCAAATAAGTAATATAGAAAAGCAACATACACGATATGACTACAAACAATTTTCTGACTTAGTTGTGTTATACTTAAATGCAGGACCTAGTGATAAGGATATAACCCTTCAGCGACCTGGTGCTATACATAGAGCCAGATGGATGAGTAAAGCAATATATGCTCTAAAAATTGCATTACTAGAAGATAATATCTCGAAACTACCTTCAGTAACAATCACAAACAAGCAACAAATTCTGAAACTAAGAGACTTTGCAACCTTCATTTCACTGATTTACTACCCATGGTGGATGACTTGCTCTTCAATTTTTGATGCACCATGGCACAATTTGCAGCTTTACAAAAAGCTTCTTAGATATGAGGAAGTAAACAAGCAAATAGCAAAAAGTGCTCTAACATCTTTGAAATGTCATCTCTGGTACCTTTCATCAGAGATGATTCCTCTTGTATTATTCAGTGATTTGGTTCCAAACCACACAAGATTGAGACAGTGGTTCCAGAAGGTAGACATGGATCTAGTTTTGGAAAGCCTAATTTCCCTACCAATCTACGATCAGAAACCACACTAGCTGACTTGGTTGACAAAAACTCATGGTTCACATTCTCTTCACTACAGTTAGACTATGATTTTTTAATGGTTGAGATTGTTGAATGGAAAACAACAGCATCATTTATATCTTCCAAAGAAAAATTTTTGGCTATAAATGTCATAAATGATGGCTCTGAGAGGGCAGTAAAACTATGCAGTGACTTTTATGAGGCTGCAAGGACTGAAGAACATCTTCAAAATGTTCTGCAAGTTGTAGAAGCTGACAGAAAAGCCACTCCTAATCTGAGAAAGAGAGAAGCTTCTTTATCATCTGTTTTAAAAGAAAAAAGGACAAAGAAGAAGAATTAACATATCAATAAGCAATAAATCAATTTTTACAAGTATTTTATCATGAAATACCATTTTTAATAATAGGTGGTGGTGGTCGGTGGGATGCTTGGCAAGTTGGGTCCTCATCCCGCATCCTGGTAACTCACTTCATGATTCTCAGAATAATACAAAAAAAAGTTTAAAAAGACAGATAATTTCATGAATTGAGGCTAAAACTTGCCTAAAACTAACTATATTTACAATTTTTTTTTCAAACAAAATCTACAATGCTTACACACAAGATTTTCTAGTCAAACCATAAAATTCCACAATTGTCAAATTTTCATATTCGAGGTGGACCCACTAAATATTGTCAGAACAGCTTGAAACGTGGACACTGAAGGTTTGTTGGGGATTGTAACCATAATATCATAGGGCCGAATCAATATCTGAAGTTCGAAATTTCACCCCTTATAGGCTGATGCACCCTAAATTGCTCATATATAAAATATAGAAAGTAATGAAGAAGAGAAAAGGTAGAAACTAAAGCATACACAATCATTTACAATAGCATCCTGGTGGAACACACCTGTGGTGCTACATAGGCTATGCTTCCTGGATTTGTCATGATTAAAAGAGAGTCCTGAACTTGCATACCTCTAATAAACCTCTTCCATTACAACCTTCTTCCAGCTTTCTCATGCATCATCCAGATCTAGGCCATGCTTCCTCACACAATCATTCACTATGTCCATCCATCTTCTCATCCTAATCTCCACTTTCTACATTCACAAACACTCCTGTACACACTTTTCCCAACTTTGTCATCTTCCATTCTTTCAGCATTTCAAAGCAAACAGCTTTTAAGAGATTAGAATCATGTGTGGGGTCACTCAACCCACACAGCTCTACTTAACTGTGTGGAGTCAAAGGCTTTTCATCTCATCAATTCATTCCCTACTTCTTACTGACTGTCTTCAATCCCTCTCTTTTCACTGCAATGTTGCCTCACTCTCTCTTTACTATTGCTATTATAAGAGACTGCTCTTCTGAACTCTCTAACTGCTTGCCTCCTCCTTTGAGGAGAATATGCAGTACCAGACTTTCAACACCTTTGCATTCCATCCTGTTCAACTTTCTAATGCAAGGGTTAATCAGAATTGTGAATCTTTCATATACTCAACCAGCCAACTGAAACAATCTTCTTCAATCCACCTTTTCCTCTGTCTATCAATACTACATCTGTCAAGAACCACACAATTTCTCTTTCTATCAATCTGGAATATATTACACACACTTCTTAAGTTATCCATCTCACTACTCTTAAACTTTACTTCTACCTTTCAGATTTTGTCAATGTTTCACACCCATATGGAAGTGTTGGTACTAACGCACCTTTATTCAAACATCTCACAATGTCTCCACTTCACTACCACCACTTTCAGTGCACCTGCCACCATAGGCATACGGCACCTAATCTTGGGGTGGGGCTGATACAAATTTGCCTGAATTTTTAAGTTCTGGTACTTAGTTAATTTTGATTAATAGGGCATAAGACTATATGAAATATTTTATTCATGCATAAGAAAGATAATAAAAACTTGTTAGCCAACACAACTTAAATAAATTTAGTAGCACCTACTGCGCTCACAATGTAAAATGAAAGTTGAAACAACATATCTTTCGAGAAATTAAAGAAAACACATCAGTATAACAATGGAAACAAAGCCATTTCCTGCATAAGGGAAAATTCTTGAAATAAGCAATTTCAATTTGTTGCTATTTACAAACTAAAATTATGAGAAACTTAGAAAAAGCATTTGTCTTTCCCTTTTCGCCTACTGAAAGTGTTGATCATTCTATCCATGTCATTTTCAATTGTTCTGTTAGCATACGCTTGTTCAATGTTTATGACTTCTAAGCAAAGTCTTATAGCCCCTATTTGGGCTAAATACCATAGTAAAATCTAGACTAAACCTGGAATAAAAAATAGCCTATAAGTACTAATAACAGCTTCCTTCATAAGTACTTAATAACAGCTAATAAATAAAAATATGAAATTATCTTATAACTTTCTGATCCTGAATTTATAATATGATATAAGACTAGCATTTCTCCAACTTTTACACACTATTATTTTTTTCATTTTGCCCAAATGCAAAGCCAGTTTGCCCAAATTCAGGCCCCCTAGCCCCCCCTGGCTCATACGCCTATGCCTGCCACCTTTCTTCTTTGATTCACTATGAACTTCATCCACACTCATAACTCTTTTGTTCAAAGCAAATCCCACATACAGTCAGGTCCCATATTACACGAAACATCATATACATGTGTTATAAAATATGACCAATTATCCATAGAACGTGAATATAAAATGCTGTATATGCAAAAATTTTCCTGAATGATGCTAGAAATTTGGGCAACAGGATGGTGGAATTGGACCTGATCATGGAGTGATCCCTTAATTTCAACTTGTTTCATGCAAAGCAGCAGAAGATTGTCATTCTTTAAATGTGTTTCTGCAGGAGCTCCCTTAACTTCCACCACCACCTCCTCACAAGAGGAAGAAGCTGATGATCCTGCATCTAATTTGTAAATGTAGATTACAGTACTATTACTAAATTTTGTTTATACAGCAGTTCCTCATTTAACGAGGGGGTTATGTTCCTAAAAAGCCTTCGTTATGTGAAAATTTGTTAAGTGGGACCTAATTTTTTATTGTTTTATATGGGAAAAATTCAGTTTGGTTCCTAGCACACTTTTTTTGATAACCTAATATAAATAGAGTGGGTAAAGTTCACCAAAATTTATTATCTTCGCTCCTCTCTCTTTATGATATCTAGCTTCATTTCCATCGTTATTGCCTTCCTCTTCTTCATTGGACTGGGTTATGATGTTGAGCTTGAACATTTTGATGCCATGCTATATATTGGGGTTATGAAATAGTAACAATAACACTTTGTAGAATGTCACTTTCATTATGAATGCAACACGTAAGAATGTACAACAAACACTGATGCTGTGAAAGTGTGTTGCAGGGACAGTGGGAGACCATGTGTTGGATGGGGGAGAGAGCTTGCCTGTATTGTGGGAACTGCCAATGTAGCATGCTGCAGATTTCAAAAATCTTCGCCTTTGTTACAGTGAAATTTCCTTTGTAATATTTGAAAGTAGTATTAAATAAAAACCTTTGTTGTAATAAACATTCATTAACTGAACCTTCATTGATTGAGGGATGGCTGTATTAATATTATGTCTCCTATATGTAAGGTAATTTGTAAGTAAATACTACTGACTACTCAATTTTGTGTTTAATTATCCTCTTTTTATGAAATAGGAATATTTATTATGAAATTAGGTTACTGAATCTTCATCCCAGGTCCCTTTCCCCTTATTTTCCATGGACTTAATGTTCTGGATTACACAAATCCAGATTAAGTGGTTGGTTTTCCAGGAACTTATCCCTCATGTAATATGGGACTGAACTGTACTTAAAAGACTCCACCACCTCTAGTGTATCACCATTATCACCATTTATCATTACATGACAGTCTAAATTTCTCCTCAATCTTCACAATGAATAACTTGTTTTTACCTACATTCACTTTCAACAACAATCTCTCTCACTTCCACAAAACTCTTGACAGCCTTCTGCATATCACACTCACTCTGAGCAAATAACATGCACAGAAAGACTCTGTAGACACCAATTGACTAGAGAAGTACTCTGGGGAGGGAGGAGATTAGGCAGGAGAGAGGAAGTGTTGGAACTCCCATTTCTCCTGTCACTGTCCTACTTAGGTGATCTTTGTCTGTGTCATCTACCTTGTGAACAGTCCAGCATGCTCTCAAATACACACTTCTTCCTCCATTCCTCACTACACATAGATGCATTTTACACACTGCACATTCTCTTCAAAATTTAAAAAAAGGCATAGTTTCTAACAGCCTCAGAGACCTTAATTTTGGCTCTCTCCTTTTCCTTCTATGGAGATCATTTCTGTGGGTATTTGCCCTTGAACCCTCACTCATGCATAAAAAATAAATCATCTATATACAACAGACTCAACAGGCCCCACCTATTCCCATCACACACCACACTTATTTCCCTTTCTTGCATTTTCACTTTCATCTTTCTCATCACTCCATCAATAAACAGACTGAACAGCCACAAAGACATCACACATCCATAATGCACACTAACACAGATATCAAACCATTCACTTGGTTCTTTATTTACTATCATATGCACTACTTCTATTACAGAAACTCTTCACCACATTCATGAGTCTACCACAAACCCCATAGATACCCAAGATCTGCCACAATGCTTCTCCATTCACTCTCATCATACACTATCTAAACATCCATAAAGGCTATTTGTACCTTCCACTCCTTTTCACATGCTTTCTCAGTCACATGTCTTACTGTAAACATTTGATTTATACAGCCTCTTTCACCTTGGAACTCTCCTTCTGCATCACTCACCAAGCATTCTCTAATACCATAAACTCATTCTATCACAATCCTCCCATACACCTTCCCCACTACACTCAACAAAACTTATACTGCTGTAGTTCTTATTTTTACATTTACTCATTTTGACTTTCATTTTGGACAATGAAACAATTATTGCTTTCTTCCAGTCTTCAGGCACACTCCCATTTGTCCATGCACTCTGACATATGCAACACAATCACTCTTAACCCTTTTAACCCCCATACTTAATCATTTCCCTATATATCCACATCCACACCCGCTGCTTTTCCATTTTTCAACTTCCAAACTAGCACTTTCACTTCATTCATGGTTATGTTCTCAGGCATTCTGTCACATGTTCTCCTCACTACTAAATCCAATCATATTTATATCTGCACTCTTCTTATCTCTTCACCCATCAAAATATTCCTTCCATGTATTCCATAGATCCACTTCTGCTGACACCATTCTTCCACTTTTCTCCCTTACTCTCAAACTTTTAGTTTTAATTTTTCCTCCTTCTAAACTCATTAATTACTATCTTCTGTCTCACTCATCTCTTCACAATTCTCTTGCTCTCTTCATACACCCACTTTCTTCTTTGATTTTCTGCTTTATTACAATTACCCTGCACACAAAACGTTTTCCTTTTATCCTGAACCACTGATGGGTAATTCCAGGACAGACCATGCAGTGCTTAACACCACACCCCTTCCAATAATTTGTTGCATAGCATTGTCTATACCAATACTCTCTATACTGTCTATACCTATACTATACTCAAAATTTCAAGTTTCAGATTGATCGGACTTACAGTTCAAAAGTTATGACCCTTCGAACTTTGGGGGATTTTCAGAGACCCCCCCCCAAATTTCAAATTATCATATCTTAGCCCCTAACTGAGATAAAAGAATGATTCAAATTGCATTTGAAATATAATTTGTCGAAAATTAAATATGTTGTTGTTGTTGTTGTTGGTTAGCCGATCAGCCGACCCTGATCAAGCAAGCTGGCAGCACATAGGTAACCAATCACCCTCTCCAGAGTGGACCAGAGGTTCAGCGCACTAGTGATGTTGTACTACAGTGGTACAGTCTGTCATAATGTGTTCAATTGTTTGTAGTGTGCCCTGGCACAGGTGGCAGGTGTCATCTATGGAGTTGTCTAGTCTGTGTTTCTATGTAAGTTGGGGTGATGTCCATATCAGAATCATGCTAAGTTAACTCGATCCAATCTGCTCAGGCTGGTCTCTGACCTGTCAATGGGTGGCAGCTTCACACCTAGGACCACATTCAGACTGAGTCATGTCAGTGCTTTGTGGGTTAGGTGTATGTGTATGTGTGTGTGTGTTTTCTGTACTGTGTGATGGCTGTGGGGCGTGGTATGAAATGGAGTATTTGGTTATAATGTCTCTCTGGTGTTACCTTAATGGTGCGAGGTGTTGGTGCATGATTGTATCAGGTCATCCCATAAGTAATGTCATTTTTTAGATCGGAATTTGAAGGACAAAAAAAAAAACTCAACTGAAACTTTTTAACCTAGTATATATTTTCTATCGGAATCAATGACACTCTGCCAATGTCCTACAAGCTTTTCAATGCCATGTTTATAAAATTCAGGCAGTTTTGAGGCAAAAAACGTACAAAGACTGGTGTGCAGGTCATCTGAAGAAGTATACTGTTTCTCGTCAAGATAGTTTTGCAGACTCCTGAAGAGATGATAATCTGAAGGCGCAAGGTCTGGAGGATGTGGAAGTTTTTCCCACCCAAGCTCCTCACTTTTTGCACAAGTGATCCGAGCGGTATGAGGACGTGCATTGTCATGGTGGAACACGATTCCTTTCCAATTAACCAAAGGAGGTCTCTTTTCTTTTAGTGCAGTGTTCAATCGATCCAGTTGTTGAGCAGTGATTGTTTGGTTGTGTGGTAAGGTTTCAAAGTGTATTACACCACCTTTATCCCACCAAACACTAAGCAACACCTTCCGAGGGTGAAGATTTGGTTTTGGCTATGGTGTTGCTGGTTCTCCGGCACAAACCCACTGTTGATGGCACTTAACATTCTGGTACAGTATCCACTTTTCATCACCAGTTGCTAAATGGTGCAAAAATGGATCTTTGAGTTCACAGGAATGAAGAGCTGTGCTAATGTTTACCCGCACCCTCAGATTGTTGACCAACAATTCATGTGGCACCCATTTTCCTAACTTAGGCACTTTCCTGAGTTGTTGCAAATGTCGATGGATGGTGAACGGGGATGAATTGAGTTTCTGGGCCAATACTTTGACAGTTGTTGAACAGTCAACTGTCAAAGAGTCTTCTTCAAGTGCGGCTAACAGCAGGTCATCATCAAACTCAGCAGGGTGTCCAGAGCATGCTGCATCTATCAAACAGCAGTCACCATTCCTAAACTTTTGAAACCATCTTTGACATTTCCTCATACAGAATATCATTGCCATAAACACCCTGAATGTTTCACTTTGCTTCAGTAGCACTATTCCCTTTTTTGAACTCGTAAAGCAGCCACTGGGGGTGCAAGCCAGCACAACTCAGTGCCGGTCCCAAGCCCGGATAAATGGTGAGGGTTGGCGTCAGGAAGGGCATCCGGCCATGAAAGATTTTGCCAAAACCAAGAATGATGAGCCAAATTCATATAGCCTCGGAAAATGCCAGGGCATACCCCGTATGCGACGCGCAGGGGCCTCGCCTGACCCCCGCGAGAAATGGACGAGGGCTGCCGAGTCGAGGATGGGCTCGGGTAAAGAAGCTAGTCCGAGTGGTTAGAGTTGGGACGTTGAATGTAGGCTCTATGACTGGGAGAGGAAGGGAGGTGGCGGATTTGATGGAGAGACGGTGTGTGGGAGTATTGTGTGTGCAGGAGATGAGGTGGAGAGGAAATAAAGCAAGGGAGCTGGGAGGGGGATATAAGTTGCTTTATAGTGGAACGAATGAACAGGGTAGAAACGGTGTTGGTATAGTGCTGTCAGAAGTGCTGAAGGATAGCCTGGTGAGTGTGAGTAGAAGGAGTGATAGAGTTATGAGTGTTAAGCTGGGCCTTGACGAGATGACGGTGAACATCGTGAGTGCGTATGCCCCCCAAGCTGGCTGTGAAGGTGTAGAAAAGGAAGTGTTTTGGAATCAGTTGGATCAAGAACTTGGTGCGATACCAGAGGGGGAAAAAGTGATCTTGGGTGGGGACCTGAATGGCCATGTGGGAAGAAGTAGAGAGGTGATTGAGAGGGTGGTTGGGGCGTGGGAGAGAGAAATGAAGAAGGGGAAAGGGTGGTGGATTTCGCGATGGCGTTTGATCTAGCGATAGTCAACACCTTCTTCCAGAAAAAAGATAACCAGTTTGTGACCTATAGGAGCGGAGGAAGAGAAAGCCAGATAGACTTTCTAATGTGCAGGAGATCCCATCTGGAAGAAGTTAAGAACTGCAAAGTCATAAACGGGGAAAGCGTGGCGGCGCAACATAGAATCCTGGTGATGGAGTGGTCGTTTAAGAGTGGTAGGAAAAGAAGGCAAGAACAGGTGACACCTAGGATAAAGTGGTGGGGACTGAAGAAAGAAGACCAGAAAAGGAAATTTGAGGAGAAGGTTTTGGAAGAAGTAAGGTTGCTGGAGAGTGTACAAGAATGGTGGGAGGAGAACAGTCGGGTGATATTGAGAGTTGGTGAGGAAGTACTGGGCAAAACATCAGGTAGAAGACCCCCTGAAGATAAAGAGACGTGGTGGTGGAATGAAGAGGTTCAGGAGGTGATTAAAAGGAAGAAAGATGCTAAAAAGAAGTGGGACACATCTGGTAGACAAGAGGATAGAGAAAGCTATAGGCAGGCGAAAAAGGAGGCGAAGAAGGGAGTGGCAAGAGCCAAGGCGCAGGCGATGGATGAAGTATATAAAGAGTTGGAGATACCGGCGGGAGAGAGAAAGATCCTTAGAATAGCGAAGGCTAGGGATAAGGCGAGTAAAGATTTTACTCAAATTAAACAGGTAAAGGACGGTCAGGGAGTGGTCTTAAAGGATCAGGATAAAATCATGGATAGATGGAAGAGTTATTTTGAACATCTGTTAAATGAGGAAAACCCAAGGGTTATTTTTGAAGATGGTGTCCCAAATCAAGGGTTAACTTCAGGAGTGAGTAGGGAAGAGGTGAAGGTGGCGTTGAAAGGAATGAAGAAGGGGAAGGCATTGGGACCGGATGGGATACCAGTGGAGGCGTGGAATTGTTTGGGAGATGAGGGCATTGATCTATTGTGGGATCTGATGCAGAAGATATATGAACAAGAGGAAATGCCGGAGGAGTGGGGGGATAGTACACTCGTACCTATCTACAAAGAGAAGGGGGACATCCAGGATTGTGGAAATTATAGGGGAATAAAGCTTATGTCACACACGATGAAGGTTTGGGAAAGGATTATAGAGAAAAGGTTAAGAGAAGAGACAACCGTGGGGGAAGAGCAGTTGGGTTTTATGCCAGGTAAGGGAACAACTGATGCGATTTTTGCACTGAGGCAGTTGATGGAGAAACACCGGGAGCGACAAAAGGGACTGCACATGGTTTTCATCGACCTAGAGAAAGCATATGATAGAGTGCCACGCCAGGAGGTTTGGAGGTGTATGAGAGAGAAAGGTGTGCCGGAGAAGTACGTTAGGTTGGTGCAAAGTATGTATGAAGGAGCAAGGACCCAGGTTAGGAGTAGTGTAGGTGTAACGGAATGGTTCCCCGTGAGGGTTGGTCTACATCAGGGATCCTCTTTGAGCCCGTACCTTTTTGTTTTGATTATGGATGTGTTGGCCCAGGGGATAAAAGATCAATCCCCTTGGTGTATGCTCTTTGCAGATGATATTGTTCTGTGCAGCAACAGGAGAGAAGTAGTAGAAAGAAAATTGGAGGAATGGAGGAGGGCTTTTGAAGACAGAGGGTTGAAAATCAGCAGAAAGAAAATGGAGTACCTGAGGTTCTACGAAAATCAAGACTCAGAAATTAGTTTAGAGGGAGCGAGGTTAAAGAGAGTAAGTAAGTTTACGTACTTGGGATCGACAGTGGCTGAGGACGGTGAGCTGGACACAGAAATAACACACAGAGTGCAATCTGGTTGGAAAAATTGGAAGAAAGTTTCAGGGGTGTTGTGTGACCGAAGAATAGGCGCAAGGGTTAAGGGAAAGGTGTATAAGACTGTGGTAAGACCGGCTATGATGTACAGGGCTGAGTCTTGGGCTATAAAGAAAGACCATGAGAAAAGACTAGATGTAACGGAGATGAGAATGCTGAGATGGATGTGCGGAGTGACAAGGTTGGATAGAGTAAGGAATGAAAGGATAAGGGGCACAACAAAGGTTGGAGAAATCTCGAGGAAGATACAAGAAAGTAGACTGAAATGGTATGGACATGTGATGAGAGGGGACGAAGATTATGTGGGTAAGAGAACGATGAATATGGAGGTGCATGGCAGGAGAAAGAGAGGCAGACCGAAGCGAAGGTGGATGGAGAAGGTGAGGGACGATTTGAGGGAGAAGGGTTTGTCGGAGGAAGAAGCCCAGGACCGGGCTGTGTGGAGGAGGCTGGTCAGAAACGCCAACCCCGCATAGAGGCGGGAACGGGCGAAGAGAAAGAAGAAGAAGATGCTCTTCTGATACCACCATGTTTATGAGGGGTTCACATAAAGCAAAACACATGTCTTCACTGGTCAAGGTCTGTAAAGTATGTAGCAAAACACGATAGATCTCCTCTTAGATATAACCTTTGGAAAATTTATGCTTAAACTGAGTTGGACTAGTTTAAACTTAATCTATCGTAAAAAATGACATTACTTATGGGATGACCTGATACATATAGTGGCAGAAGTGTTGTGGGTTAGTTGTTGCTGCTAACTTGAATTGTGTTCCCCTCATATCTAAATGTTTCCTAACTTTCAGTAGTTTTGTTTGTGTGTGCAGGTGTTCTATTGGTGTTGTTTGAGTACATCCTGTAATGATACGAAGTGCATTGTTTTGTATTGGCTGTAAGGTGTTTATGCGTGTGTTTGAGATAATGGGTGCCCAGCATGGGCTAGCATCGTCCATAACTGAGTGAATGTATTGTTTGTATATGAGTGATATTGTTTTCTGCTGGTGTCCAAAGTTTGTGCCCGTTAGTACCCTAAGCATGTTACTTTTTGATGTACATTTGTTTTTAATGTCTTGAATATGGTTTGCAAAAGATAATGATGTGTTGTATGTGACACCAAGTATTTTGGTCCTGTGTGTGTGGAATGCTGGTGTTGCTTAGTGTAAGCTATGGAGTTATCTGTTGTTCTTTCGTGTTGCTTGTTAGCAAGGTGATGGTTGATTTTAAGTCTATTGTGTGTGAGCCAGTCTTGTATACTGTTTATGTATGTTTGTAGGTTATTTGTAGCAGTGTCGATGTTGTTGTGGGTGGATGTTAAAGTGATGTCATCTGCATATGATGATAAGGTAAGCTTGTTATCTATGGGTGTTGGAATGTCATGCATGTATAAGTTGAACAGTGTTGATGAGAGAACAGAGCTTTGAGGGACCCCATTCAGAAAAAGTTTGTTTTTGGATGACTTGCCATTAAATGTGGCATGCAAGTATCTTCCTGAAAGATAGTTGCCCAGCCACCTTTTGGTTTATTGTGCATGTTTGTGTTGAGTATTTTGTTTACGAGAGGGAAACATGGAATAGCATCAAATGCTTTACTAATGTCTATTGTTGCTAATAGTGTATGTTGAGTTGGTCATCTGGAGTTGATACCATCCATGATGTGCTGTGTGAGGTTAGTGAGTAATATCGTGATTGAGTGGTGAGGTCTGAATCCATGTTGAGTAGGTGATAGTGGTATGTCGGGGTTGGTGATTTGTAAGATTAGTCTTTCTGTTACTTTGGAAGGTGTGCATAGTAAAGTAATGGGTCTATAGGAAGCTGGTTCCATTGGATTTTTGTTTGGTTTGAGTACTGTAATAATTTTACCTTGTTTCCATTTGTCAGGAATAATACATTGTTGGTATGAATATGTGCTGATGTTTGTGAGAGCTAGTATTCCCTGTGGGCCTAAGTGTTTAAGGTGTATGTTAGATATGTTGTCTGGTCCAGTAGCCTTCGATTATTAAACAAGTATAGCAGCTTAGTTGAGGAGTAAAAAATTGTGACAATTTGTATTATTAAAGGGGGGTTTTACCCCTACCTCAATGGATTTTTAAAAAATTTTCATATCAGATTAATCCCAAATTCTATCTGTATAAGTGGCATTTAAGAAATTGCTGTGTATTTAGGTGTAAACTGTGTTTTGAGATTTGAATAGTGATAACTTCACTGAAAAAATAATTTTTTTTTCAAATTGTCAAATATAAAATTATTTTACCCTTTTCTTATTCAACTATGCAGCAATGTATTTCATACATGTCTATGTAAGTATATAAAGGATACAAAATATATAAATAAGTGGAGATAGTCTATTCAAAATTGAATGAAAAAATAATATCCAGATTAAAGGCTTTCTATGAAGATGAAGTAAGGTGGATATGTACAGGGAAATCTGAGTGTGTCAGTATAAAAGATAATGATGAAAAGGAGTACAAACAAAAATGTCTCTTACTAGGTAATATGAAAGAATTGTATGCAAAATACAGGGTGTCTCAAAAGTCACTATCTATTTTGAAAAATAATGGGAATTACGAAAAACTGGTTTAAGACATGAAAAATATATTTATTTCAAAGTAAGTGCCACAAAGAATTAGTGCTATTTATTTATCTGTCTCCACATGGCAACCATCAGTGTCTCTACAGAGCTCAAAGCGATAAGTTGTTTCCCGGAACACACTTTCCAGCATTTGAGGTATTATTTTCTGAACTGCATTGGTAATACGATTTTGAAGTTCGGCTACATCACTAATTCTTCTACCAGTGTACACCTTAGACTTAATGAAACCCCAGGTGAAAAAATCTAATGGTGTTAAATCGGGTGAATGTGCTGCCCATGGTTGTGTTCCTCCACGACCAATCCAGCGACCAGGGAAGCGTCTGTCAAGATAATCACGTACAATTATTGCATAATGGCATGGTGCTCCATCCTGCTGAAAAACTACTGTGTCAAGAATGCCATCTGTAAGAAGTTGAGGTTCGAGGAATTGTTCAAGCATGTCAAGATAATAAACCAATTAACTTTTTTTAAATACACAAATTTGCACCAGAAGTACATATCTTTATGCCAGCATAGCATTTTTTAAAAAAACATCTAATGTCACTGAAATAGATAGTGACTTTTGAGACACCCTGTATAAGGAAACTGATGACAGTGTTGGCTTTTCATCATTTTCAAATTTAAGACATAAATAGTGTGTTACTGCTGGGGGTAAAGGAACACACAGTTGGTGTCACTCAGTTTGTGTTTGTACCTATCACCAAAATCCTAAACTCATGGTGTCAGCAAATGGCCAGAAAAGCCTTACATACCATGCCCTTATGGAAAAAAGTGTTTGTGATATCAATAATTCTAACTTTATGTTACACAGATGTTTAAAATACCCTGGTAGTATCAGTGCAGCAAACTTTTTGAATACCTTGTCAATATTGATAGATAGAGATAAAGTATAATATGTTCAATGGATTACTACAGATTGGTCACTTTTGCAAAACAATACAGCTAATGGTAGAGGAATTTACTGAAATTCTTTCAGAAGCCATTTTCTCCCTCACTCATCATCACTACATTGCAAAATGTTCGAGTCAACACATGAAGAATATAAAACAATTTTCAAAGTAATGATGTACTTGTACTAGGGGATTTTGCTGAAAACTACTTATTTATTACTCAGGATGCCCCTCAGAGTTTTCACTGGACAAATGATCAGGCAACACTCCACCCATTTGTAGTCTATCATAGGAAGGATTGGGAATTAAGCCACACTAGTTATTGCATTGTCAGTGACTGTCTTGAGCACTCAACTTCAGCAGTTCACACTTTTCAGCAATATTTGATAAAAGATATAAAAGCTAGATAAGCTAGATTTCCTCAATGCACAAAACGTTATTTACTTTTCTGATGGATGCAGTGGACAGTATAAGAATAGATTCAATTTCATCAATCTCTGCTATCATAAACAGGATTTTAGTGTCAAAGCCAAGTGGAACTTCTTTGCTACAGTCATGGTAAAAATGCATGTGATGGTATTGGAGGAACAGTAAAAAGAGGTGTAGCAAAGGCTAGTCTACAATGAACTGATGCTGGTCACATTCTGACACCAAGAGCTTTATATGGTTTTAGTACTAAGCACTTCAAATCACTAACTTTTTTCTTTGTTACTAAGCAGGAGGTTGAATCAAATAAATTACATCTGTCTAATAGGTTTAATGAAGTTTATCAATGAAGGGCACAAGAGGCTTCCACAGAATTGTACTTAAGTCAAGGAACCAGATACAGGCTTATCGAACATGATTCAGAAAAATCCTACTTTGTTTAGAATAAGTCGAGTTGAACAGGGTGAGAGCAGTCTGCTAGCAAACAAAGATACTGAGTATCATATTGGCCAATATGTTGCTTGTAAGTATGATAGTAAAATCTGGCTTGGAATAATCAAAGACAGTTCAGAAGAATTTGCTGATTACCAAATTAGCTTTTTAACCTGTATCCACCAGGGAGACTCAAATGAGCCAGATTGGTGGATGACAGGAAACCTCATATGAGGCAAGCATGCATCCCTCCATTTTGAAATCTTGATGCGTACTCTTTCATTTCTTGTTTCTCGCTTTCATGGGGCAAAGAAGGTAAGAATAGTTACCTTGTGTTTTCAGAAAAGACATGAGAGTTTCGAAGTAGTTATGCATCAAAATCAAATAACAAACTAATAATTTGGGAATTGTGTGATGCAGCACAAGAGTCAGAATAGCTGCTAAACCCCTCCCCCTTTACTCCACTCCCCCACCCACACAGATTGTCAAGGAAGGATTTCAATGGGTGAGTAATCTGTGTCAAAGCCTAATATTACAGTACTCTGTGTGCAAAGCCTAATATTACAGTACATCATATTGCATATTAATTGTAAACTGCTCTTTACCATACAACAATGGCAGTAATCTAGATGAATACATTGATTTGCTGTACAAAATTAAATCATTATCAGATAACCCCAAATATTCTCATTGTATAATAATGGGGGACTTTAATGCACATGTGAACTCGGAATTCTTTGTAGAATTAGGTAACATGTGCGAGTCGGGCAATTTAAGTATAAGTGATGTAGAGTATTAGGGGTAACCAGTGCTAATTTTACATACGTTAGTAATATGAGTGATACCACCAGGTGGATTGATCATTGTCTCACTAGTAATAATCTAAAGGATCAAATTGTTAGAGTTCATATTCTGGATGATTTCCTTCTTTCTGATCATAGACCATTAGAAATATTAATTAACTTTACCAATTTATGCGCAACATGACTTAATAAGAACTCAATAGGTAAGAATAATCACGTTGATTGGTCCAATGTTAATATGCAGCAGAGAATAGAATACAAAGACAGAACAAATCACCTTTTCAATAATTAAGAAATTTTGCATCTTGCCTGTAATAATCCTTGCTCAAATGATTCTCACTGTAAACTCATAGATAGGTATTATAGTAAGATAATATCCCTGTTAAGAGAAGCAGGAAGCCCCCTGATTAAATCTTACAACTATTATACTAAGATTATTCCTGGATGGAATGATTTTATTGCCCCCCGAAGAGGGAATCGAAAGACACCTATGATTTGTAGTGCTTTCATGTAGACCCAGATTAGGACCAGTATACATGAATATGTGTAGAAGTAGGGGTCAATATAAGGCAGCCATAAGGCGATGTAAACAAGAACAAGAGTCTATTCGAGCATCAAAAGCGTGTGAAGCTCGCATAAATAACGATAACAAAATTTTTGGAAATTTGTTAAGAATCAAATGGGTGTCAAAAATGTCCTCCCTCCAATAATTGATAGGGTGTTGGGGGAGGATGACATTGCAAAGCTGTGGAAAAACCACTATTCTAACATTCTTAACAGTGTGAGTAGGGATAATCTTAAGATAGATTGCGGGGAAACGATTGTGGGAGGAACAAGGGAAAATACTTTGATATCATTTTCTGAAGTAAAGAGGTTAACTAAAGAGTTAAAGACTGGTTCTGTGTCAGGGGTAGATGACTTATCGAATGAGCACTTAAAATATGCAAATGACGTAGTATGGCTGTGTATATCATTGCTCCTATCAGCCAGGCTTGCTCATAGCTATATCCCTGCAGAGTTCATGAGGGTATATATCTTGCCCCTGGTCAAAAATAAGTATGGAGACATTCTGTCTAGCAATAATTACAGGCCTACTGCTATCACTTCCTGCTTCTCCAAACTACTAGAAAAACTCTTGTTACTCCCATTAAATGATTTCCTTTGGACATCTCCTAATCAGTTTGGTTTTAAAAGGTCCCACTCAACTGACCTGTGTATCTATGTACTTAAAGAAACAATATCTAAATACATTAACAGTAATTCAACTATTTATAGCTGTCTCCTAGATATAAGTAAGGCATATGATAGGGTGAACCACAATATTTTATTTGCAAAACTAGAAAAGAGGAAGGTTCCCATGTACATATTAAATTTATTGAAATTTTGGTATTCCCACCAATCTTTCACTGTTAGGTGGGGCAATGTTACTATTTGAGTGTTTTGGCTCCTCTTGCAGGGTGAGACAAGGCTCCTTGCTCTCCCCTATGCTGTTTAATGTATATATTGATGGATTATTTGCTTCACTTAATGAGGCAATAGTGGGATGTTGTATAGATAACACAAAGATAAATAACTTTGTATATGCCGATGATATGGTGTTAATAAGTCCCTCTGTTAAAGGTCTGGATTGGCTACTAAAAGTCTGCAAAGAGTATTTGCACAAACATAATATTCTTTTTAATGTTACAAAAACTAGGTTATGCAATTTCATCCTAAAAGCTGTAATCAGCCGGCTGATATAAGGTTTAAAATGAATGGTGAGGTAATTGAGGAAGTACAAGAATTTAAGTATTTGGGTCAAACTATTACCAGCTCCTTGAGTGATGACTCGGATATAAGAAAACAATCTTGAAGCCTGTGTGCTAAAGTGAATATGACCATAAGGAACTTTCAATTCTGTACAAATGAAGCTAAAGACACACTCTTTCGTAGTTTCTGCAGTAATATATACGGACAGCAACTGTGGGTGAATTATAAAAAAGGTTCTGGCAGAACTCTAAATTTGCTGTATAACAGGTCTTTTAGACTCTTACATAAATTACCCCTGAGATGCTCAGCTTCGCAAATGTTTGCTACCCACAATGTCCCGAGCTTCCTGGAGATGATAAGATGTGCTCAATACAGTCTAATGCAAAGAATTAAAAATCAACCAACCTGATCATCCAAGCTATCCATGAGTCCTGCCATTTATCCTCTAAGCTATGGACTTCTTGGTACGAAAATGTCTGTGTGTAGCTCCACTTACCTTCGACATTACAGCATTATTTCTAATCAATTGTATATATTTCTATCCTTAGTATATGAACTGTCATTGTATTAATAATATTTGTCATATGGACTATAGTCTGCCAATAAACCTTTTCATTTCATTTCATTTATGCATTACACAAGTCTGCAATATATTATAAATATAAAAGATTAAAAATGCAAAATATATCTTTTTTTTTTCATGGGGGGGGGGGGGGGGGGGGTCCCTTATCCCATCAGATAAGGTTTAACATCTTCAGGATACCCGAATAAATACCATTTTCCAGAGAAGGAAGATATTTGCTGGGTAAGAAAAAGTGAAATGATTCAGTGCATGTCCAATCCAAATATCCTGCTTGGTATTAAAATTGCCTACTCTTTCCATCCAAAAGAGATCAAATTAGTGGAGCCATAAAAGCTTGTACTTCTAAGTTACTGTCACAGTTCATAGGCTTCAGTTGAGAAATTTGTTAATTATGGTGTTATGTTATATTATATGATGTTTAATGAGTTTGTTGAACCCATGTGCTGTACTCTGTATACATTTTAGAACAAAAATAAAATGCAGTTGCTAATAATTCAATTGTTTCATTCTTGAAACAAACTTACAATTAAATAAGTACTGGTAGTTACATAAGGCAGCATACTTTTCAGGAAAAAAATTAAATTAAATACAGGTGACAAATCATTACAAAAATGAAAATATAATTTTTTTTCATTGAAGTTATCACTATCAAATCTCAAAACACATAGTTTACACCTAAATACACAGCAATTTCTTAAATGCCATGGATCAATCCCAGAATAGGCACCTGAAATCATTTTTAGGTGCTTAATCTGGGATTGAGGCAAAACACAGGTGCTTAATCTGGGATTGAGGAGAAAAAAAATAAACAGTTTTTAGAGATATAATTTCATTGTTTTTATCAATATTTGAAAAAATCAAACTCTAACCTAACCTAACATATCTATACCAATTTATGTGGCAAGATAGATTTGCTTCAGATGGATTCAGAAACATTCGGGCTCATATTGCAGGAATTTATAATATCTAAAATTTTTCTTTATTCATTAAACCACTTTAAACCTTTTAGAACTTTGCCTTTATTACATTTGTAATAAACTTTGTATAAACAATAAATTTTGTAATCAGGTTTTTTTTTATTTAATTCCTTGCAAGGTGCCTATTCTGGGATTGAGGTTGAACACAGGTGCTTCATCTGGGATTGAGGTACATCAGGTGCCTATTCTGGGATTGACCCAATGCCACTTATACAGATAGAGTTTGGGCTTAATCTGATGTGAATTTTTTTTTTAAAATCCATTGAGGTGGGGGGGAAACTCCTTTAATAATACAAATTGTTACAACTTTTTTACTCCTCAACTAAGCTGCTATCCATGTCTATACTCATTTAATATTTGACAAATTACTTTTCAAATGCAATTTGAATCATTCTTCTATCTCAATTAGAGGCTTAAGATATGGTAATTTGTAATTTGGGGGTCCCTGAGAACCCCCCAAAATTGGAAGGGCCATAACTTTTGAACTGTAAGTCTGGTCAATCTGAAACTTGAAATTTTGGGTTTTTTGGTATAGGCAATGCTATAACAACAAATTATAGGAAAATTGGAATGGGTGTGGAGTAAAATTTCATTTTCTTTGCATGATCTTTCCTGGAATTACCATGATGTAACTTCAGCATCCCACCATACTATTGCTCTCTTTTTCACACTTGTCTTCACAACTTCCTACACACCTTACATTCCTATTTCAATTCACTGGCAGACAATGTGAACAACTGCCTAACTCCTGGAAGGAAATCCTCAAAAGGAATAGGGCATTCAGCCACATAGGTACAGTAAGCAGTGAACTTTGGGAACAAGTCTGCATCTTCATTCCCATTAGTGATAACCTGGGCAGGTGCCCAACAAACCTCAACCCACCATTCACACTCAAAAGGAGCTACTTTAAGGTATCTACAACTATGGGGTGAAGGTAATTAGAAACTCCAAAACCTGGAATGTACTCTTAGAGCTGCTAAATATGCAAGCAGAAAGAGTAAAGAAGAGTAAAACCTACATAAATAGCCAATAAAAAGTAGAAATCTATGTACTGAAAACAGATTCCCCATTGTGCCTGAAATTTAAGGAACTCCCAGGACAGAAACAAACATTCCCCAACTGTCAAAAGGAAGTTAGTTTGCTCTATATTTAATTCAGGTAATCACAACGCACTATCTACTTACCACCATACTTCCATACTGTCATCCTTAAGTATTTGAAAAACATGTATAGAGGCCTACAATAAACTTTCTAATTTCTTAATCAAACACAATATTTTAATTGAAATGCAATTTGAATTTATATGGGAATACAATGGAAGATGCCATACATAGCCTAACAATAAGTCTATCAGAACCTAAAATGCAAAAAACATTGCCTGGGTTTTCCTCAATCTGTCAAAAGCATCTGATGTACTTGATAAACTATAAAAATTTATTGCATAAATTTCATTTCATAAGAGGAATTATGCTTGACTGGTTCAAATTGTACCAAACTAATCATTATCAATATATAGTTAGTCCTCACTTTATGAACACTTGCTATACAAGTTTTTACTCGTAAGAATAAACCTAATTAACGCCATTCACTGTGGATATGAATGGCTTTCACTGGTACAAATGCTACAAATGCATGTCAAAATACCTGAATGTGATTGAATGTACATAACTTAGATATAGAGAGTAGTAGTTTTTTCAGAGCTTCAGACAATTCAAAATCTTCAGTTGGAGAAGACATGCCAATGTCTCCATCTGACTTCCTCCAGTTATCTCCCCCTCCTCCACCCTCAATAGTGAGGTAGATATATAGGGTGTTTATAAAGTCTCTATTTCAGTGAAAACGTAGCAAAAAGGGTAAAATTCAATAACAATATAATAGAAGGTATACATTTAATGAATACTTAAGCATATGATTTACATGAGCACCATCACTATCTCTCTAGAGTTCAAATCTGTCAGCAGCATTGCAGAACACATTTTGGAGCATTACAGGGGTTATTTTTGTAACTGCTATGATGATACAAGCACGTAAATCTTGCAAATCTAGAACCCTCATTTGATAGATATTTGATTTGATAAAGCCCCATGTAAAGAAATCCAAGGGTGTCAGGTCAGGAGATTGAGCCATCCAGGGCCTGTTGCCTCCACATCCAATCCACTGATTTGGAAATCGATCACTTAGGTACTCCCAAACAATGTTTGTGTAATGACAAGGTGCCCAATCTTGTTGAAAGATGAGTGTTTAAAATGCCATCTGAACAAAGCTGGGGCATTTATGTGCTTCTATCATAACAGCAATTACAAAAATAACCCCTGTCATGCTCCAAAATGTCTTCTGCAATACTGCTGACAGATTCGAACTCTGTAGAGATACTGATGGTGCTCATGTAGAATCATATGCTTAAGTATTCATTAAATGTATGCCTTCTATTATATTATTGAATTTTAGCCTTTTTACTACGTTTTCACTGAAATAGGGACTTTATAAACACCCTGTATGATAAAACCGTGGCTTTTGAGGTAAAAGCACCAAAATTGGCATAGATCATGTTTAGTATATACTAAATGATTTCAGATATAGTGCCAAACTGAATATTTCCAATAATGCCCAGAAATGGGAAAAATCCAAGATGGACACCACATGAATTGTGAAAGTCTATTAAGTTGCATATCTTCAGCAATATACAGTATCACATAAAAACATGAATGAAATGTCCTTATCTATGTTTTCTAACAAAGAATTCAATGCCATCATTATTTCTAAAAAAAAAAAAAAGCATAGCAAACTTCATGGGGACAATTTTATGCCTTTTCTAATCTCAGATTGAGTATCAATTTCAAGATTTTTTTTTTTTGTTTCTTTGTAGATGGATGAGTAGATGTAGCTTGCATCATGTTAGCAAAGAAGAGATGTAGCTTGTTTGCAGTGAGAGTCTGTAGTCATCTACATCCACACCTGTTGCTACTGATTGGACCCTGTGTGTCTTGCAGGGCTAGCACCCAAAAACCCACTGGAATTTTCAGTGGGTTTTTGTGTTTTTGGTCTGAGATGTTTATTTTAAAATAATTGAAATTTTTCTGTTTCCTACATTCTTCAGTTGTAGCTAATTAGAATACTTTGGCATGTTGATTATTTCAAGGAAGCTGATTTATAAAACAATTCTTAAATTATGCAATGTGTAAATAAAGATTATGAAAAACTGAAAAGTTTTATTGGCCTTTTAAATGGTGTCCAGACGACAGATATAGAGTACAGTAAAACTAATGAATGCTAAATAAAGGTATATATATATATTATTCACAAGTATTACTTGATCTTAAATGTTTATGAATTCTTATGAATTATGAATGAATAGCCTGGTCTTAAATTCTTGACCCATTTAATAAATTCTTTATTCTCTACAACGACAAATGGAATATTTGCTGAAAAGAAAAATCAGGCCATTTGCAAATCTAGTTGTTCTTTATGATCTACAGTTGTTCTAACCACATATGGCATTATCTGACCTTGCATTTTCTTGGCTGGAGTAGAATGAAAAAATGGTATAGAAGATTCAGAAGTGAATGAAGTCTCACTACTGTGAATTGTAGTGTCATCATGAACCAGGCTTTCATATGATTTGCTTGAAGAGGGTCTACTCTCAAAACTGCCATGTCTATGTGTAGGAGGAGGAGTTGCTGATGTAGCTGTATTTGTAAGCTCATCTGCTTCATCATCACAAGCCTGTACCCATTTTTTATTGCATTGATTTAAGTGATGTTTCACTCATCCTATTTTTTTTGAAAATACACATCTGCAGTATTTGTACCAAACTCTATTTGGTTGGTCACTCAACATTTTTACTTCATCCCATTTAGCAGCTTTAAGTCTGCCACCAGTATGTGCAGGTCTAATTTTAGGCATTATTAAATAGATATTAATTAACTAAAACTGATCTCTGAAAAAAAGATGTTCAAAAATAAGAATAATGTCTACTATTAAGGCCTGGAAACAAATTGCAATAAAAATTTGGAAAAACATGCTACTGTGTTGATTCAAAATAGAACAAAAGCCACACTTTATGTTAAATGAGAACACTATGTTTCAACAGCACACTGCTATCTTCTTCAGTTGAAAGTGACCTTAAAACTGAAACAAAATATATAAATTCTAAAAATCATAGCTATAATTTTAATTTAAATTATGAAACCTAAAAACCCCAAAAACCCATGGGCTTTGGGTTTTTGGTGAAAAACCAAGGTTTTTACCAACCCTGGACTGCTTTGTGCCAAGAACATTCTTCCACACCACTTCAGTGTCCAGCAAATTCTAAATGGACAGATGTTGGAGCTGGCTATGACAACTTGGGTGACAATTTGACAAATTTATGTGAACTTGGTGAGTAGCCAATACCAGTAGACATATACTGGCTTAATGAAGGTGATGTCATTGCAGCCACCCTGTCCAGGTATCATGTTCAATGGCATACATCCTGTCACCTGAAGTGTTCTGCCAGTTGACTGGCAAGAGTACAAGGAACTGCTGCATCCACAAGTGAGGCAGGAGATCACCCATATATGCACTGACAACCAACACATAAAGACAGACCTCCCCAATGTCACATGTTTCTTTTGCAATGAATCTGGAACAGAGTCTAGCCCTCTTCATGAAGCTATGATCGTGAAAATTACTCGGTGCATCAAAAATGTGCACTGAAACTACAAGATCAAAAACTGATAGCACAACTTACCACTGGTGACCTAGTGGTACAGGATGACAAATATTATTTTCAGTGCCTTTTAAAGTTGTACAATGCCAGCAGCTGGAAGATTTAGGAGGCAAAGAAAATGAACACCAATGGATTTTCTCATGGCATACCTTTGGTGGAACTTATAGGCTTATGTGCAGTGCGCATCACAAAAGTGATTCTCTTAGGCATGGAGGCATACATTCCATATATTCCTACTAGGAATGCAAAAAAAAAACCAACCTTGGTTTAACTTTACTTGCTCTAATGCTATCCACAACAGAGAGGAGGCTTTCAGAAAGTATCAGGTCATCCCATAAGTAATGTCATTTTTTAGATCGGAATTTGAAGGACAAAAAAAAAACTTGACAAACTTTTTAATCTAGTATATATTTTTCATCGGAATCAATGACACTCTGCCAACATCCTACAAGCTTTTCAATGCCATGTTTATAAAATTCAGGCAGTTTTGAGGCAAAAAATGTACAAAGACTGGTGTGCAGGTCATCTAAAGAAGTATACTGTTTCTCATCAAGATAGTTTTGCAGACTCCTGAAGAGATGATAATCTGAAGACGCAAGGTCTGCAGAATATGGAGAATATGGAGGATGTGGAAGTTTTTCCCACCCAAGCTCCTCAATTTTTGCAGAAGTGATCCGAGTGGTATGAGGACGTGCATTGTTGTGGTGGAACACCCTTCCTTTCCGATTAACCAAAGAAGGTCTGGTCTCTTTTCTTTTAGTGCAGTGTTCAATCGATCCAGTTGTTGACAGTAAACTTGAGTGGTGATTGTTTGGTTGTGTGGTAAGGTTTCAAAGTGTATTACACTACCTTTATCCCACCAAACACTGATCAACACCTTCCGAGGGTGAAGATTTGGTTTTGGCTGTGGTGTCGCTGGTTCTCTGGCACAAACCCACTGTCGACAGTGCTTAACATTCTGGTACAATATCCACTTTTCATCACCAGTCACTAAATGGTGCAAAAACAGATCTTGGAGTTCACGGGAATGAAGAGCTGTGCTAATGTTTACCCGCACCCTCAGATTGTCAACTAACAATTCATGTGGCACCCATTTTCCTAACTTAAGCACTTTCCCGAGTTGCTGCAAATGTCGATGGATGGTGGACGGGGATGAATTGAGTTTCTGGGCCAATTCTTCGACAGTTGTTGAACAGTTCTTCAAGTGCGGCTAACAGCAGGTCATCATCAAACTCAGCAGGACGTCCAGAGCGTGCTGCATCTGTCAAACAGCAGTCACCATTCCTAAACTTTTGAAACCATCTTTGACATTTCCTCACATGCAGAATATCATTGCCATAAACATCCTGAATGTTTCACGTTGCTTCAGTAGCACTATTCCCTTTTTTGAACTCGTAAAGCATTATATGCCTGATATGCTCTTCTGATACTGCCATGTTTATGAGGGGTTCACATAAAGCAAAACACACGTCTTCACTGGTCAAGGTCTGTAAAGTATGTAGCGAAACATGATAAATCTCCTCTTTGATATAACCTTCGGAAAATTTATGCTTAAACCGAGTAGGACTAGTTTAAACTTAATCCATCGTAAAAAAATGACATTACTTACGGGATGACCTGATACCATCGCCAATTTAGGGTGTGTCAATTTTAGTAAAGGCAAAAATTCAAAAACTACTAATGCTCAAATGATGTCATATCTAGCAAACTTAGAGATGTCTTTAGTGTTGTTTAAAAAAGCCATTTACCTACTTATATTTGACCATAAAGGTTTGAAATATAACCAAAATATGACTGTTGCATTGTATATCAATGTGCCATTGATATATGTGATCAACTTTGGTTATTTTTGGTATGCAGTATGGTTTCTAAGTTTCACATAGTCACAAATACTGGAGTTTTGATTGTGAATGCATGTGTTTTCTCTCCTTTTTGACAATTTTGATTACTTCATAATGTAAATATTGTGTAATTCAAATTATATGAAATGTTATGTGTGACCCAAACTTTCTGTATATTTTGATATGATAGATATATGAAATTGTCATTACTTTGAATAATTAAGTCTTGTACCTATAACAACACAACCTTTTATCTGAGATTATAGGAAGATATTAAGAATTTCAATTAACTTAATTTTATGTAATCATAATCAGTAGGCCTATTCAAATTTCAATGACATTTCTTTTGTTCACAGGTCCACAGGATGAGTCAGAAATCAGAACCCGAAGCAAATCAAGTTGTCACTAAGTCATTTGGTGGGGCCTGGGAGGGAACTTCCTTGTGCTGAGCTGCCCACAGCCAGAGATCTGCCGAAGTATGGTTTGTTGAGGAGAGAGATATGAGTGAGGAAGATAGGAGGAATTACCCAGTTAATGACCTGATTAACAATGGCATTGTTCCAGGGCTACTGGCTCAGTGGAGAAAGGCCAATGCTCCATTCACAGGACCTGTAATCAACACTGAGGTCAGGATCAGGGCTAAAGTAAAGGCACTGTGAGATGAGGCAGTGAAGGTGTCCATTGGCAATGTGAAGTTAGAGGTCAAACATAGGTTCATGATGAAACTGGACAAATTGGTGGACATCCTGACCTATCACTGTGTGATCAGGAGCTGCAGTGAGCTTGGGTGCAACCCTGTCTGCAACAGTGAGGTTCACATTGACTGCAACTGCAGGAGTGAGCAGAAGATACCAGTGCAGGAGCTTGCCTTCATTAAAAGTCAGAGAAAAGGTGGGAAGTGTGGGGGCACACCAGATGGGTCTAGCTCAGGGGTCACCAACCTTTTTTTTTCACCACCCACTTTTACAATTTTTTGAAAATTAAAAAAGCTTATCGCCCACCTTAGATCAAAAAGAATAAATCAACATAATTGATAAAATAAATAATGAAATAAATGTTTAATTACCTTTAACCCTTTCAGCCCTGAATTTTTTGTAGGGTTAAGTTATGAATGCGTGTATTTGAAACGTTAGCAATTGGCATCTTCAGTCCTTAAAGGGTTAATGTGAGCCCACTAGTGGGTGCTACCACCCAGGTTGGTGACCCCTGGTCTAGCTGATCATCCTGAGACCAGGAGACAGGAAGCAGTGCTGCAGAGACAGGAGAAGAGGAGGAAGGCAGAGGAGTCAGCCAAGAAAGAAGAGGAGTTGAGGGAGGAGTCACTGCTGGAGATGGAGTTGGAGGAGACTGGAGATATACTGGAGGAGGCAAGGAGGAGAGAGGAGGATGAAGACTTCATACCAGAGGCCACAATGACTTCTTCCTTGCCTGTAGCTAAGAAGAAGAAATACAACACTGAAGATATCACCAACATAGCTCTGGCTAGCTTTAGACATCACACTGGGCTGAGAGAGAGTGCAGAGATTGCCACTGCTGCCTGGATTGATGCTGGTCTTATCACAGAGTTTGACACAGCACTGGTGATTGACCACAAGAAGGTGAGGAGGGTTCAGGAGAGACTGACTAAGGAGCTGGTCAAGAAGTTTGAAGAAGAGATTAGGGAAAATGGCATCACCTGTATCTTCTTTGATGGGAAAAGAGATGACACCAAAGTGATGATGGAAGCTGAGGGCAGTGACAGGCAGGTTCCTGGCCTCATTAAGGAAGAACACTACACAGTGTGCAATGAACCAGGTGGGAAATATTTGTGGCATTTTGTACCAGAGGAAGCTGCAGAGGAGAGAAGTCATGCTGAGGTCATTGCTGATCATCTGGTGAACTGGCTGAAAGAGAGAGGAGCAGACCAAACCCTTTTGGCCATAGGAGGTGACAGTACTAATATGAATACTGGCTGGGAGGGAGGAGTAATGCATTATGTGGAGGCCAAGCTTAGCAGGAAGTTGGTGTGGATTGTCTGTGAATTGCACACTGGGGAGCTGAGTCTCAGACACCTGGTGACTGCACTGGATGGCAAGACATTGAGCAACAACAAGTGGTCTGGGCCCGAGGGAAGATGTTAGACACTGCCACTGAGCTGGAGATCAACCCAAACTTCACGAGGATCACTGTTGGTCCTCCTCTACCCCATCTCAGTCAGGAGGTAGTCAAGGACCTCAGCACAAACCAATCATATGGCTACAGAATCATCACTGCCATCAGATCGGGAGAGGTACCTCAGAGTCTAGCTCTCCTGGAGATTGGGCCAGTCTGTCACAGTAGGTGGTTCACCACGGCTCTAAGGTTCTGTAGATTGTGGATTTCCAAACATGGGCTGAAGGGTAGGAACCTGAAGAATCTGAGGATAATTGTGAAATTTATAGTGGGAGTCTACATGCCAAACTGGTTCAACATCGAGTTAAATCACAGCTGGGTGGAGGGTCCTAGGCATATACTGTACCAACTGGAGCTGCTCAGAAATCAGGAGGAGGAGGTGATAGGAATAGTGATGCCTACAGTGAAGAGATCAGCCTGGTATGCACACTCTGAGGCTGTGCTCTAGGCCATGCTGTACAGTGAGGTGGAGGAGAGGAGGAGGGAGGCAGTGAAGAGGATACTGGAAATCAGAGGTGAAGGAGATGAGGACACAGGTAGGAGACTGCAGTGTCAGACCCAGGAAGACTCTTGACATCAACCCAAATGCCAACAAACTCTCGGAGTTTATTGACTGGAACTCTGGCGTGACTGAGCCTCTTCTGAACTGCTCCCTCACCACTGCTGCAATCAAAGAGTTTCTGGATAGACCAATGGAAGTTGCTGCATGGCCCTCACACACACAGTCAGTAGAGAGGTGTGTAAGGATGACAACTGAAGCAACACAACATGTTTACTCACAAGAGAGGAGGGAGGTATACATCAGTGGCCAGGTGGCTAGTCGGGAGATCATGTCCAGGAACAAGAGCAAAGCAGACATGGCATCCTTGGCAAAGTTCAAGAAACCTATCTATATTTCTAAGTTTTGATATTGAAATACAATCAAAATGTCTTTAATTATATGTAAAATGTAGTTATATACAATAAAAAAAATACTTGCAAAAATTGCTGATTTTTCGTAAACTTCAACTGCAAATATAAGTAGCTAGGAGTGGTCAAATCTGGATTTTAAAGCCATATTTCGATTTAGTGTACAGAAATGCATCATTTGGTCACTAGTAGTCTTTAAAAATCTAAATATTTCGCTTTGCTCCCTAAAACTGACACACCCTAATTGCCATCCAACTCCTCACTCAGCTATTTCTGCCTGGAATCATGCAAAATCTGTTCTTTGACTCGCCAAAACTTCCTCATTTGACAAAAATATGAAAATCTATCCAATTCTAATTTTTCTTGCTCTTTCTAGCATCTCGCTAAGAACCTCAACAACAACTTTACTTCCTCTTTCCCTCCTCTTTTCCATTTGAATGGCAGAGTTGCAATCTCTTCTCCTGACAAAGCTGAATTCTTCACTCAAACTTTTACCTCCAATTCAACCCTGGACAATTCTGGTGCTGCTGCTCCATCTCCTACCCCCTCTGACTTTATTATGTCAGAAATTAGAATCTCTTCTAAGGATGTTTTTTCTGCCCTATCTGGGCTCAACTCTAGGAAGGCATATGGTCCTGATGGTGTTCCTCCTGTTGTTCTTAAGAACTGTGCTTCTGCACTGACACCCTGCCTATAAGCAAACTCTTTCATCTTTGTCTTTCATCTGGTACTTTTCCTTCCTGGTGGAAGTTCACTTTCATTCAGGTTGTCCCAAAGAAGGGTGACCACTCTCAACCCTCCAACTATTGTCCAATTGCTTTCATTTCTTGCCTTTCTAAAGTTTTTGAATCCATCCTTAATAGGAAGATTCTTAAACACCTTCTCTCTCACAATCTTCTTTCATATAATCAGTATAGATTCAGCAAGGGATGCTCTACTGGCAATCTTCTTGAATCTCTATCTGACTCTTCGCGGATGATACTAAAATAGGCAGTAAGGTTGTTAATGAGGACAATAAAAATAGGCTCCAAGATGATGTAAATAGGATTATGGAGTGAATGGATAAGTGGCAGATGCAATTTAACATAGACAAATGTAAAGTTTTGCATATAGGTTTTCGTAACAATAATTATACATACACGATGGATGATGGAAAGTTAGCGTGTGTTGACTAGAAAGTAGATTTAGGCATACATGTATCTAAGGATTTAAAAGTTAGGAACCAGTGTCTAGAGTCTTGCGCAAAAGCTAATAGGATGTTAGGCTTCATAGCGCGTAATTTCGAATTTCAATCAAAGAATATTGTATTGCACATTTACAAGTCCCTAGTCAGGCCTCATTTAGAATATGCTGTTCAGTTTTGGTGCCCACATTTGCATCAAGATATTGATAGGTTAGAAAGGGTTCAGCCACGAAACTAATTCCGTCATTGCACAATGAGCCTTATGAAGATAGGATTAAAGAGTTAGACTTGCATTCACTCGAAACTAGGAGATTAAGAGGGGAGCTTACTGAGGTTTTCAAAATCGTTAATAAAATCAATAACATAAATTTTCACAAACTGTTCACTTTCGATAATAGCAATATTCGTAATAATGGATTTAAGTTGCGTGGCAGATGTTTCATTGCTAATATCGCTAAAAACTTCTTTACATTTAAAGTAATTCGCTAAATGGAATAATCTTCCCGCGCCCATCGTGAACTCTACCAGCATTAATATGTTTAAAAACCATTTAGATAGGCCTTTTAAAAATATTAACGTTGTTTAAAATAAAAAAAAATTAGCAACAGGAGCTCTCGGGGTGGTGGTCGAGGATGAGTCTGTTGACGATAATGCCAGCTTGTGACATGGCAGTGTGTGATGCCAACAATGAAATTATTTAAAAAAAAAAAAAATTAGACTAACATGAATGTAGATGTAGCTTGTAGAGTAAACTAACCCACTTTCTTTACTTGCATGTGTGTAGTTTGCATGATATGACAGTGAGTTAAGACTGTGTTTGTATGGTTTGTAAGCGTTCTTATTTTACTACTTTTCATCTTTCACCCCTTTCCTATTCTCTTCAACTATTTTTCCTGACTTGTTGGCAGTGGCCAGCAGATGATGATGGTGAGCCTTTCTTTGTCTTTTTCTGAATGAATGTTAACTGACGAATGATAGGTTTTGCTACTTACTTAACCCCTTATTCTCCTCTTTTAACCCCCTCCTCAGAGTGGATCTTAGGGTCTTTATTAGCCTTAGCTTCTGTAGATCTGTAGATCCTCCTTTTGAGATTTCAATGAAACCTTTGCTATTGTGCTAGACATATCAAAATCTTTTGATGGAGCCCAGCTCAAATCTTTAATTTCCAAACTGCCTTCCTTTGGTTTCAATCTATTTGTACCTTCCTCTGTAATTTCCTTCCTGGCCAATCTATAGCTGCAGTTGTAGATGGTCACTGTTCTTCTCCGAAAGCTATTAACAGTGGTGTTCCTCAGGGTTCTGTCCTGTCACCCACTCTTTTCCTTTTATTTATTAATGATCTTTTAATTCACACTTCCTGTCCTATTTACTCCTATGCCGATGAATCCACTCTTCACTTCTTCACCCACTTCCCAAAGCATCCCTCACAACAGTCACTTCATGATTCACATGAAGCAGCTATGGGGCACCTGACCTCTGATCTTTCTGCCATATCTGATTGGGGCAGAGAAAACCTTGTGGCTTTCAATGCCTTAAAAACTCAGTTCCTCCATCTGTCTCATCATCACAATCTTCCACACAACTATTCCATTACCTTCAACAACACACAAATCAATCCCTCCTCTTCTTTTAACATTCTTAGCATTTCCTTTTCTCATGATCTTTCCTTGAAAGATTACATATACTCTCTTTCTAAAACAGCTGTTAAGAGGTTAGGTGTGCTGTACCACCTCCACAGTTTTTTCTCCCCCACTCAGTTGCTGTCTCTGTATAGGGGTGTTGTTCACCCCTGTATGGAGTATGCTTCTCATGTGTGGGGTGGTTCAACCCACACAGCCATACTTGACCGGGTGGAATCAAAGGTTTTTTGTCTAATCAATTACCCCCCTCTTACCAACTGTCTTCAATCCTTCTCTCTTCACCACAGTGTTGCCTCGCTCCCTCTTTACTATCGCTATTATAATGGACACTGCTCTTCTGAACTCTCTAGCTGCATGCCTCCTCCTTTAAGGAGAGCACGCAGTACCAGACTTTCTACACTTTCTCATTCCTATTCTGTCCAACTATCTAATGCAAGAGTTACTCAGTATTTTCAGTCTTTAATCTACTCAACCAGTCAACTCTGGCACAATCTTCCTCAATCCATCTTTCCTCCTGTCTATGACCTGCCATCTTTCAAATGCAGTGTGTCTAGGCATCTCAAAAATCCTGGACCTTGATTTTGGCTCTCTTATTCTTCTATGGGAGTGGCGCTTTTGCTGGCATTGCCCTTGGCCCCTCCTTCCTGCATCAAAAAAATATAAGAGATGAAGTTGGCAGATAAGTATACATAACATGTGGATAGAATGTGCTTGCAGGATGTCTCATCTCTAGCACTGTGTACACATGAGGCCAGTACAAGGATGTTCCTACATGCACTGGATGCAGCTACTAGAGGCTATCACACAATTATGTTGTGGACCATGGACACAAATGTATCTGTTCTCACTATGTCTAGTGCTATGTTACTTGAGAACACTGGACTCTGGATAGCATTTGGCAAAGGAAAACACCCGAGATACATTCCAGCTCATGATACAGTGATCCCCCAACCTGCACAAATTCAGAGATAGGATGAGGACATTTCACTACCCTTTTTTCAATCTGCACTAGCTAAGATTCAAAGATAAATCAACACAGTTTTTAAAATTGTGGTAAAAACAAAAAATGACAACACTTTTTTGTGTATGCAGTATAATACATATGATACGCACATACAATACATACATGTACAATTCCTTAGCATTTGCAGCAACATGCCAAGTAGTTTATCTCTTGTATGACTGGCTAGTTTATATTGAGTCATCTTTCTCACATTCTTGTGGATTATTATAGTATTTTTATAATGTTTTTGAAATTTGTTTTTTTTACAAGTTTTTACTATTTATACTTCCTGTTACAAGTATCCCTCATTTAATGATCATTCACTCAATGATCACTTGCTTTAGTGATCTATTTTTTTAACACCTTTTCTTGTACAATGATTGGCCAAAATTTCATTTAACAATCACTACAATGGGCAAAGTTTGGTTTCTGGTACTCCATGGGTGCATCTCTAACTTTGCTTATCTAATCAAAATGGCCACCATGAACAAACATCTATTTATCCTCCTCTGCACAGCTTGCCTGACCCACGCACCTATAAGTGGCCACTCCCTGCACTTCCTTCTCACCCTGCCAGTGTTTTGAGTCACTTGTACTTCTGCATCGCTCTGCATCATTGTGTATGATTGTGATCATTGTGTTATTCACTGACTTTGTGGAGTGCAAAGTAACATTGTGCAGTCTGTTTGGTGCTAATTTGGACTGTGTTAAGTGACTGTGAACATTGAAAATGATGAGTAAGCATGTGGCTGCTTCCCCTGCATTATCAGGTAAGGCTAAGCTCTCATATAAGTCCTTCACTTTGGATGTTAAGCTGGGCATTATTACATTATTAAGCGCCACAATAGTGGTGAAGGGGCAAACTCCATCGTGAGTGCACTTGGCCTAGCTCAGTTGACTTTCTCAACCATCATCAAGAAGGCTCCCGAGTTGATGGTCTCAACAGAAAATGTGACTTCGAGCAGCACCATGAGGATAACTAGGGCACATGGAGAAGGTACTCCTGAGCTGGATCAAGGATCAAACTGCTGTGTGCCTCTCTCTACCACCATCATCATGGCCACATGATGGTCCATAAGCACCACATAGGAATGTATCCCCTATTAACCTGTTATAATGTCCTCATTTAGCAATCATTCACTTACATTCCTGAAATTGTTAAATGAGGGATACAGTAGACTCTTGATAATCCACAAGTTAGGGACTGATAGAAGTCATGAATTACCAAATCATGAATTATAGTTTAATGTATTTAAATGGGAAAAATTAGTTTGGTTCCAGAGGCCAAAGAATACACCCAAAAATAATCAGAATACACTTTAATATCTAGAAATATGTAGATCACTTAGCCTTGAAAAATGAGCTAACTTTCATTTGCTGGCTCATGTGATGCTCTCAATCACTCCCAATGCCCTCACCCTGTCAGGATCCTTCTCCATGGCAAGTTTCTTTGCTTCATTCATGTAGGACATGAACATCCGCAGGTCCGCTATGGACCAGTCACTCTTCTGCCTCGTTGCCTGTTCATCCTTGGCCTTGCCTGCTTCTTCTTCCTCCTTTTGCCTCTCTGAATTTTCTGCCATCTGGAGCACTTCCTCAGCAGTAAGACACTCATTTATTCATGGTGATGATGAGCTCTTCAAGCATGAATTATGAAATTATGGTGCACATTATCAAAAAAAGGGACTTAATTAGGTCATCACAAATTAGAAAAATATAATTATAAAATCGTGAATTATTGCGAGTCTCCTGTACCTGTATATATTATTTTACATGCATTATTATTATACATTTATTGTACAATGATTTAAAAGCTTTTTAAATGATTTTTTTTTAATTTATCCCTCTAACCCCATTTATATTATGGGAAGATAGTTCTGACCTACACAATTTTGCATTGCACAAGCTTTTTCAGGAATGAAACCCTTGCGCAAGTCAGGGGATCACTGTATTGCCACAGCATGTTCCATGCATTTACTGGATGAAAACAATGTATCCTTGTTTGCAGGCAGGGGTACAAAAACTGTTTTTGATATTTGGAAGTCATTTGATGAGGTCACCCCAGTATTCACCAGACTCTGTGTAAGTCCTGGAAGCTTCCTCAAAAATTTCATGTCTGTAATGGAGATATATGTTGTGCTGCTACATGACAGTACCAGCACCAAGACTAGTGTGGAGTCAGCCAGGAAACATATATTCACCACTAAGGGTAGATCCATCAATGCCATATCACCAACTGGGGTAGCACTGTTGCAGCACACAAAAAAAGCCATTTACCAAAGTGGACATGTTTGGGGGCAAGTGTATATCCATTCTCCAGAGTCCTGGGGATGGAAGAAGAGTGCAACACAAGGATGGGAACCAGTAGCATCTTCAGAGTTATGATGCAGTTGCCAGAAGCGATTCAGAGGACTGCAAGTGTGTCAGGGCAGCTCTGAAGTGTACATCACTCTGCCATTGTGGTGGCAACTGTGACCACAATGACAATTAATTGCCAAATATTTTTTTTTTTTTTTCGTCTCCTACATGGATAGTGGTTTGGTTTCTTTTGCTTTGCTTTTGTTGTTCTTTATATTCGCTCAATATATATGTTTTATTTGTGCCAAATATATATCTTTTCTAGTCTGTTATAAAAAGTGAACAAAGACTTACATTACTGTCTGCAGTACTTATATGTCATAATCATTTCAAAATTCTGACTGTCACAAATTAACAAAAAGGCTGTTCTTTGTATTAGATTTAGCCAATTTTTGCACAAAATCATCATTTTTTAGAATAAATGATGGTGACATTGGATTCCTTATGTCTGAAAACAGAAAAGGACACTTCATTCATGTTTTCACATGATATATGTTAAAGATATGACTTAATAGATTTTCACAATTTGTGCAATTGCCATCTTGGAATTTTCCCATTTATGGGTGTCAGGGAAAATATTTAGCTTGGCACTATATCTGAAATCATTTAGTACATATTAAACATGATCTATGCCAATTTTGGTGCTTTTACCACAGTAGCCACAATTCCTCTCAATTTTTTCACATATCTGCCCCACTACAAGACCATTCCAATTAGCCGTTTGCTTTCTAATAAGCTTTAAAGTACAGTATCTTGAGGTCTTTTAATGTATTTACATGCATATGTTGTCTTTGATTGTGTTTTCTGTGTAAATATTTCTGAATATTTCCATAATAGGGGGGTGACTCTGGAATGAATTAATAAATTGTAACATTGTTTCTATGGAATTCTTGATTTCAATAATTTAGGCCAGGCTGAAACTCAAGAGAGAATTAATCAGAGTCATTAACAGTTGGCTTTTGATATAAAAATAAGATTCCTGAAAAAAATAATTGGTGGCCACCAACGTGTGTCCGGCCACCCCCATTTTTGTAAAAACTAATTTTTGGGGCCCATAGACCCCCTTTCAATGGACCTTAGTGACAAAAGAAATTCTAAAATAAGCATGATTTGGCTTTTTGAATACTAACATTGCCCTAAAAGGATGTTGACATGGACATAGTGATCACATGATATGACTTTTCCTTGTTATCTTGCATCCATTATGCTTGATTAAAGAATAGAGGGTGGGGCTGCTTCATGAACTTTTTTTAAACGTAATAAATTGAAAACTTTTTTTTTTCAGGTGCCTTTGTTATAAGTTTCCAACTGCAATTTGTCATTGAATTCAACATTTGCAATATAAAGTATGACTTCTACAAGGAAAACAGTTGCTAAAGTACTTGGTGATGTACGTTTTATGCCAGCAGAACAGTTTCCTTTAGGGAAATTGCCTACGTTGAAGCAAGTTATTGAAAGGTGTTTGTGTTTCGGAGACTATAAAACAGATGCTGTACTGAGAGCTACTTCTGAGGAATTGCATAAATTGTGGGTCACATATAATGTTTATCCAATATCAGTAAATGCCATACAGAGCCGACTGAAAACCCAAATAAAGGAATTCAACCGCCTTCTGAAGTATGACAAAAAGAAAAGGGGACCTAAATATCATCAAGATCTGGATGATTTTCTGAAAACTGTAAACGTTTTATTTGACATATATCAACATGATCACAAACTGTTGGCAGATACAGAGAAAAAGCACTTACTAAAAATGACTGAATCTGATTACCAGTTTTATGAGGTAGGTCTGTTGATTGAATTTCAAGTTGTAAATTATTAATTAATATTAATTAATTATCAATTAATTATATAATTATATCAATTATTAATCAATTATTAATAATTTGCTACAATTTTTAAAGTGCATTTAATAAGTTAGTAATATCAATAATACACTATTAATGATGTTAATGATAAGTAATATTTTAGTATTTTCTCATTTTTGTAAGAATTTCAATTTACATATAGAGACCCATAGATAAAAGATACATTATAGTGTAATGAAATATAATCACTTTGTAGGACCAGAAAACAACTAGGCATGGTTACTGTACCCTGAAAGAAGTCCCAGAAACAGCCACTGACTTAAAATTCAAATCACGGGTTATTCAATCTCAAAAAGCAAAAGAATCAGTTCCTCCTCCTCATCCTCCTGAACCTATGGACATTCCTGAGTTGACAGATAGCGACAGTTGTAATGATTCATTTGATGCAGACTATGTTCCAGAAGTCTCAACATTACAGAACAGAACTAGATTACGCTCATTAGCTGAAGCATGTGACAGGTATAGTACTGAAAGATAAATCTTTTAATACAGCTTAAAGTGAAATCATTGTGACTAAGAGATTAAGATTACCAATAAATTATTCATTGACAATAGATATGTAAATCTACTTTAAATATCCTAACAGATATCAAGTAAGTGATAGAGCAGGAGCGGCTATTGGTTCTGCTACATTGGTGGACTTTGGAGTAATCACCCCAGATAACATACAAAATGTTATTGATAAGTATGTTTTTAATCACTCTAGATATTACATTTCTTAGCTTCTGCTATAAGTTCTAAATCACCAGATTTACTATTATTTTTAATTAGCGTCAAAATTTCTATTTTGTATTTATATTAATTAGTTTCAAACAGGACACTGACATTTGTATTTTGTATATTTGTATAATGCTAATGCAGTAATGCATGGCCAATATTTTTGAAATACTTTTCAGAAACAAGTTGAGAAGGGAGAGAGCTAAATTGAGAGCTGAAAGGAAGAAGGAAGAAGAAGTGATATTTGAAAAAGTGACTGGCATTGGCTTTGACGGTAGAAAGGATGCTACACTTGCTGTTAACAAAGTAAATGAAAAGTATTATACATCCACAATCCTAGAGGAACATTATGTCATTACTGGAGAGTCAGGTAAATGGAAATGATTGTCATACAGTTATAGGCGTTATGCTGTTATATTACTGTACTATAAAGTAATATTTCAATTACTTAATTTTTCTTTTTAAGTGACAACTGTCCAGTTAACTTTATTCCTTCCTTTTTCATTTTTATTTAATTGTAAAATTAATTACATTTATTTTCAGATGATTTCTACCTCGACCATTTTACCCCGGAGAGTGGCAAAGGCATTGACATTGCTCATGGCATTTATAAGATCATTAAAGGTACAGAACTTGAGGCCAAATTAAACTTAGTTAAAGCAGATGGGACAAATACTAACACAGGACATATGCATGGGTCAATCAGATATTTGGAAATGTTTTTAGGGCAACCTCTTCAGTGGGATATTTGTCTTCTGCATCTAAATGAATTGCCACTTAGACACATCTTCATAACTTTAGATGGGACAACAAAAAGTCCAGACAAATTTTCTGGCCCTATTGGTTCTCAGCTCAATGGGGATGTGTCAGAATGGAATGTTGTGGACTTCAAATCTATACCTTATCCTGCATTTGTGCTTCTACCAAATGAGGTGGTCAATAATTTATCAACAGACCAATACTATGGATACTGCATCTGCTGGGCAATTATTACTGGTGAAGTGGATGAAGACCTTGCACTCTTAGAAGTTGGCCTGCTAAATCACTCTCAATGGCTCACCTTAGCCTGTAGAATTCTTCGCTTTTATGTTTCACAAAAAAGACCCAGTAAGAACCTCAAAATCATAGTAGAATTCATCATCAAAGTATACTTTCACAGTTGGTTCAATATCAAGGCTAATAAGAGGTTAAGTGATGGGTCAAGAAACCTATTCAATATGATCCAAAGAGTAAATAAATTCCCTGACAGGAAAATTAGAGAAATTTGTTATGACGTATTAAACAATAACAGCTATTTCGCTCATGGTGAAAATATTTTAGTTGGAATGCTGGCTGATGAAGAGATGAAGAGGTGTGCTGTCAATAAAGTTCTGTCTCTGAGGGGAGTTATAGAGGATTTTGATGATGAATCTGGTAGTAGCAATGATTTTGCAGGAGGAATAATTGAAAGTGATGATGAGAATGAAGAGGATCATGAAGGTGGTACTGATGAATATCCTGCTATAGATGAGAATGTTAGGGTCTTTAGAAAGCCAATCATCAATTTCAAAGCTTCTGCATACCACAAGCTGTCTGCTATGTCCCAATGGGAAACTGTTCCACCTGTATTAAAAGAATTCAGTAATGATGAACTGTGTGATATCATTAATACCGCATTGAAATTGGATCACGAGTGCCACAGTCAGAATGTTGAAAGGCACATCAAGCTTGTCACTGAAGCATCCTTGGCTGTTGTAGGTCATGAGCATAGAGATGGTCTTATTAGAAACAAAATTAGATCATGTAAATTAATGAAAGATTTTGTGTCTAAAAAATATTTTAAGTACTAGATTATTATTTATCATGCTAAAATATGACAAAATGACAATCTGTTAATTGTATAATTTAATGTTTGGCGTTTTGGAATGTCAAAAAGCATTTTCAATGAATTTAAAATGGCTGATTTTGATTGCTGATTGAAAACCACTAATACATGTCAATTTGCAGCTTGAGAATGTTTTATTGTGTTGACATTCAGTTGAAAGGGGGTCTATGGGCCCCAAAAATTAGTTTTTCTTAAATAACTCAAAAGCTAAAGGTTTTATGAAAAACTACCACTCTTAATAATTTGTTGTAAATCAAATTCTGCATCTTTTGGTATGCAAACCATCTCTCTAGCATGTTCAGAAGAAGAGATATTGCCATTTTCCTGATTTTGCTAGTGCAGCATTAGATGTTTTTACAAAAATGGGGGTGGCTGGACACACGTTGGTGGCCACCAATTATTTTTTTCAGGAATCTTATTTTTATATCAAAAGCTAACTGTTAGTCACTCTGATAAATTAAAATCAAACAAAAATTATAGTTTCAGCCCAGCCTAAATTCAATATACAAATTTTTTATATACAAACCATTTTCAGAACCAATTAATTCATTAAAGCAAGGATTCATTATCAAATTAAAAGATAATTTATCTAAGAAGGCAGTACTAAATAGTGGGGTTCCACAAATATATACTCTTAAGCCATTACAATTTTTAATTCATGTCAATGATTTTTATCTCCCAATGACATTAATTTTTGCAAAACAAGCACTTCACACCACACTTATTTCTTCCACTATTTAGATATTCTGCTAAATTAGATCATTTTCACAACTGGATGTATTCTAATAAATTTTACACAACTGGACAGTCATTTTATATATTACCACAAAAACAAATACAAACTATTAAATAAAAATTGTAAAACTATTCTTACAAGGGTGAATGAAGTCAAAGTGCTCAACATTAATTTAGATGAAAATTTTAATATCAAGTTGACCAAATATTCATATTATTCAAACTGAAAAAGATGCTTCTTCAAAATGCATTCCCTACCCTGTATTATTCGTTAATCCATCTATATTTACTGCATAGTATTATAACATGGAGTAGCTCAAAGATGAATATAAAACTTTCAAAGTTATTCACAAAAAATCTCTGGAAATCTCTCCACTAATGATGATAGATGAAGTCACACTTTCATTATTTTTAAAGAGTTAAATATTTTAAAACTAAACAACTTATAAAAGTTCAATGTTACTGTCAATATTAGTGATGTATCAATTTCAAAAATTTTCTGATGCTGATTCTTTGACTATATTTAAAAAAAAAAAAAAAAAAATCGATTCCCTTCATAAATTTTACTAATCTAATGTGACAACTTTCAATTTTCATATTTTTACATTTCAAATTTGTTTAAATGTTTTTCCTAAGCTCACTCTATAATATACCAAACCAGAATTTGTTACATACCATAGCTAAAATGATGTTAAAAAGTTTTATTACTCAGTAAAATAATAAAATAAATATATTTTAATTTCATAAATTAAATACCAATATTTAAAGTAATTGTTTTTCCTTATGTTGAAGATATTTCCTTTCTTCAACAATGTCAACAACAATAATATTTTTCATTAAAATTTCAAGTCCCTCCTTGTGGCCACTTTGAATAAAAAAAAAAATAAAAAAAATTTGGATTTATGAAGTTATTAAAATATTTAAAATAAAGTTAACATTCAAGGGGTGGTCAGTAAATAAGTTTACACTGCGTATAATTTCATAACTAAAGGACCTACATTGATTATCAGGCTTCGGATAATTATGCATTTGCAAATGCATATTTTTGGCATTTTAAAGTGTTTTGTATATATATCATTGATTTTCTGACAATTAGTCATATTTTCCTTATTTTTATTTTTAAGGTTACATTTTCAGGTAATTTTAGCTTTGACAACAATGTATTTCAGAAATTTGGCAATACTGTTTTCGCATTTAAGTTATAAGCAGACCAGTTATAACTTATATTATAATTTATCAATTGTTCTCTCCAGTGGCAGCTGCTCATTATGTGCTTACATGCTACAGCACATCAGTTTTTAAAATAGGTAAATAGCTAAATAATAAATCAATAAAATTATAATATCTTCTGTAATTTCCAATTTGATCTAAATTGTTTTCCAATTTACGAAAAAAAGAATTAACTGCGCATTCCCTGCATTTCTATTTTCATACTTACGTGCTGTCATCAGTGTAGCACCCAAATCGAGTGAAATCAGACAAAGCATATGCGTAGACGTGTCTTTCGGTCCAGTTTTGGATAAGGCATGAATGTGCTACCAGTCGCTGCAGCACTTGTCAATGTGATGGATGCTCAATCGATTGTGTTTGATTTTTAAATTTTTTATGCGTGTGTATGTGTTTTTGTTTATAAATTATTAATTTTTATACAAATATGAATTCAGTGGACAATTTATTAAAAGTACCTTTTTCATCTAGAACATTAAATGAAAAAGCTCAAATAAAACAGTTAGGTAGGCCAACTCCTGATTTAAATTTGTCAGAAAGCCAAGGGAAGCAACAACTGAGAATATTTAAGACAATTTCACAGAAAGATTTATGATGATTATAGTTGGATTTGTGGTTGTGATGTTCGGGATGCTCTTTTCTGCTTTCCATGCCTTCTTTTTGGTAACAGTGATTCATTCAGTAACACGGGAGTGAAAGATCTTGGCCATCTTAAAGCACTGATTAGAAAGCATAATGAAAACAAGAAACATAAACAATGTGTTGGATCTTAGTGTGCTCGGTAGTGTGAATATTGCAACACAGTTAAGTCGGGCCTACCATGATGCCATCAAAAAACACAATCAAAAAGTAGAAAAGAACAGATATATATTATCAAAGGTAATTGACTGCATTAAGTTTTGCCGTGCCTTTGAACTTGCCTCAAGAGGACATGATGAGAGTGAAACATCTGAAAATCCAGGTATTTTCTTGGGACTCATTGATTTTGTTAGTAGTTTAGATAGTGTGGTAAAAGAATACACAGAATCGAATCATGTTTTCAAGGGAACTTCTAAAACCATCCAGAATGAACTGCTAGATTGTATGTCGGAAGTTTGCCGTGAAAAGATAATTGAAGAAATGAAAGAGGCTGATTTTGTCACTTTAATGGCAGATGAAACTACAGACATTTCTGAATATTCACAGTTGGTAATAGTATTTCGTTATGTAATCAATGGCATGCCTACTGAAAGATTTTGGGGATTTTTCAACCCGGAAGGTCAAAGTGCAGACGCAATTTCTATTTGTATTTTGAATACAATAAATGAGATTTTTAAAGATCAACCTAACAAAATAATTGCTGAGACTTACAATGGTGCAGCTGTAATGAGTGGCGAAAGAGGTGGAGTTCAAGCAGAAATAAAGACTATTTTTCCCACTGCACAATACATCCACTGTTATGCCCATCAATTAAATTTGGTAATGGAAAAAGCTGCTTCGCAAAATCATGCAGCTAGGGTATTCTTCTGTTGCCTGTCAGCTTTTCCCTTTCTTTTCAAGGTCACCACAATGGTTGTCTGCACTAGATGCAGTTGTAGCACGAAGGATTCCTAGTGGTTCTGCAACCAGGTGGAACTTTAAATCAAGAACCATCAGTGGTGTATGAACACAAGGACAGTTTGGTTGAGTGTTTGTTGGATTTGCAGACGTCATTATCCACCAGGACAGTTCAAGAAGCTTGTGGACTCCGTCATTATTTGGAAGATGCACAATTCCTTTTCTGGCTTTCATTTTTTCACAGAATAATGCCACATGTAGACATTTTGTATAACCAATTTCAAGCAAGTTTGTCTGATGCTGTAAAAATAAAAAGTGCTGTATCTCATTTTATTCTGGCAATCAATGAAGTGAGAGATTCAATAGACATCACTGACAGTGAAATTGCGACTACATGTGTGTCATCTGGCAATAAATGACACAGTCATGCTGAAGCGCCGATGCCAAAGAAGTATGTGATCGAATTGTACAGGAGGCTCATCATCGTTTTCAATCCTTGGATCATCTAGAGGCAGCAAAGTTGTTGAATTCTGAAACTTTCAAGAATTTGCAAAACATTTTCTGGAAAATGAACTCAAAATTGCAGTTCAAAGTTATAGAATGCTGGAGAAAAGGAGACTGAAAACAGAGCTTAATATTTTATATGAAAGAACCAATTTCAGAAAAATTGATGGCGCAGTTCCTCTTTTGAAACTTATATTCAAAAACAATTTACAGAGTACATTCTCTGAAGTAACTAAACTTCTTAAAATTGTCATCACCACGCCAATGACAACAGCAAAACCCGAAAGATGTTTCTCCTCTCTAAAAAGAATAAAAACTTTCCTAAGAAATACTATGTCCCAGGATCATCTTAATGCTCTGGCAATGCTCTCCATAGAAAAAAGTTTATTTCAAACATTGAGGCTTTTAACACCAAGGTGATTGACAAGTTCTTCAGTAATAAAGAGCATCACATGAATTTCATTTTTCGTAAATAAGTAAGTACTATATCTATCTATCTACCGTTAGTTGCGCAGAACATTTACTATAATTCACGATGAATTAGTTCTATTTTATAATTTATCAGTTGTTTATATATACAGTCATACCCCACCTAACGTCGGTAATTGGTTCCAAGGACCCCGACGTAAGTCGAAAAATGACGTAAAGCGAACAGAGGTGCCTAAGTCTACCGAAAACCGATTGTAAACACTGTAAAACACTCCGACGACGGTAGCGATTAGATACAACTATAAATAAACACTTTATGGTTATGTTTTTAATACTATAGATAATAAATATGAAAATGAAAAGTAAAAATAGCCTATTGTACATAAAGTAGAGTAAAATGACGTAGTGTGAACAAAATCTTGCTCTTGAAAACCGACGTAAAGTCAAGTAAAACGACGTAGTGAACAAAATCTTGCTCTTGAAAACCGACGTAAAGTCGAGTAAAACGACGTAGTGTGAACAAAATCTTGCTCTTGAAAACTGACATAAAGTCGAATTCGACGTAAAGTGAACCGACGTAAAGCGGGGTATGACTATATATATATATTTTTTTTTTTTTAAGTTCGGGAAGAACCGATTCGCCTCTATTTAAAAGGGCATATCTCAGCGGAAAAACAAAGAAAAAGTGAGAGGAAAGACAGAGGAAAAAGAAAGGGTGGAGGGGACAGTCGAAGTGGAAAAAGACCAAGGATGAGAAAGACTGCAGGGTCGAGCCCCATCATCCTTGGGTGCTAGGGCCGGGAGGGCGCACGTGAAACCTCCAGGAACAAGCACGTACAAACGAGCACAAAGAGCACTCAAAAGCACGAGCTTAGAACCCCCTTGCGGGGATATATATATATATATATATATATATATATATATATATATATATATATATATATATACAGGGTGGGCCGTAAGTTTCCATACATAGGAAAAATAAACATTTTTTTATGGACAACCATTTTTATTTATATAATATGCTCTACATGGTTGCCATTGTTTTGAAAACACATTTCAATACGTGTTCCCCACTGTTGATGAACACGCATTAGCACAGTTGACGTTATGCTTGTAATGGCGTTGGTGATACGTTCCTTTAGATGATTTATGTCTCATATCTTTTCCTGATACACCATGGCCTTCAAGTGCCCCAAAGATAGAAATCAAGGGGGGTGAGATCTGGGGATCTGGGAGGCCACTCCACAGGACCACGCCGACCAATCCAAGCATCCGGAAACTGCTGATCCAAATACCGACGCACGTGAAGACCATAATGAGGTGGAGCTCCATCTTGCTGGAAGTAAACTGGGAAGTTACCTTCCTCGTTTAGCAGGGATGGGAAAATCTCTTCTTGCAACATGTTAAGATACCTTTCGGCATTAAGATTTCCACTGACAAAAATTGGTCCAATAATTCTGTCACCCCATATCCCGGCCCACACCATCACTTTACCGGCACCTTGCATCTTCGTCGGACTCAGCCAGTTAGGGTTAGCATTACTCCAATAACGTATGTTTTGCCGATTAACCTCTCCATTGATGTAAAAATTTGCTTCATCAGTAAACAAGATCTTAGTTGAAAAGTTTGCATCCTCGTTCACTTTGGTTAATGCCCATTCATAGAATTCCATCCGTCTATCCGGGTCATCTTCACTCAAATGCTGTGCCATATGCAATTTGTATGGATGCCATTTGTTTGCTTTCAAAATGCGCCTGATACTCGATCTGCTGACACCACTTTCTGCAGACAACCGTCGTGTACTTTTTCTGGGACTCCATGTAAGCGCTGTAAGTATCGTAGCTGTTGTGTCTTCATCGGTGGCTGTACGTCTTGGACCACTTCGCGGTTGATCTGCAACATTTCCAGTTTTCTGAAACTTGTTAATAAGTTTTGCCAGTGTCGTGTGTGATGTTCGTTCCATGTTGTCTGTTAAAGTTCATTGCAACCATGCGACTGCTTCCCGACCCAGCCATCAGTATGATTTCAATTCGTTGCTCTTTCGTCAAACGCATATTCTTAGGGTATCTGAAACATAAAAACAAACGTTTAATTTTTCCTATGTATGGAAACTTACGGCCCACCCTGTATATATATATATATATATATATATATATATTATATATATATATATATATATATATATATACACACACAGGGTGTCTGAGAATTATCTGTACAATTTTTGGCTGTTATTAAAAGTCAACCATGAAGTGTAGAAATTCCAGTGTTGTCCCATTTTACAGAGAAACTCATTAAGTTTTTGCTGATGATAAGTTTTGACAAGTTTTTTCTTTTTTGTACGTGGGTGACAGACATTGATGATTTAAAAGCAAGAATCACAGCTGCTATTGAGCGAATTGATGTGGATATGCTGCAGCGTACATGGCAACATTTGGATTATTGATTGGATGTTTTGCGAATCACTGATGGTGCACATATCGAATGTTTGTAACAATGTTACTTTAATAAAAGAAACTTTTGAAAATACAGATTCTAAATAATCTTGTTTAAGAATTTTACTTGTTATCAAGAATTTTATTAAAAGATGAAATTGTACATATAATTTTCGGACACACTGGAATTTCTAAAAAACTTGTCAAAACTTGTCAAAACTTGTCAAAACTTGGTATCAGAAAAAACTTAATGAGATTCTCTGTAAAATGGGACAACACTGGAATTTCTACACTTCATGGTTGACTTTTAATAACAGCCAAAAATTGTACAGATAATTCTTGGACACCCTGTATATATCAACAAATTTTTGTTGTAGCACACAACTGTTTTAAGTCACAAGCCACCACTGGTTCTCTCTTAGTTGTCTGCTGGTGTCTGAAAGGACAAGGTGAATTTCCAAAGATACAGAAAGAAAAGAGGAGTAAAAGTGCAATACTTAAAATATTTGCTGAAGTGTTTGATGCATTTATGACTGATGGGAACGTGTTGTTTTGCAAATATTGAGGGGTTGCAGTTTCTGCCAGTAAAAGGTTCCAAGTAAAACAACACCTTGAAACAGCTAAGCATATAGGTAGAGTGAATACTACAAGACACAAACCAAGCCAACAAATGTTAGCTGACTGTTTACCAAATAAAATTGTGATCCTGAGAGTGGTCACAGCATCACAGATGCAAATACTGCATTCACAAAGGAAGGTATTCGAGAGAATCTGATTTACATTTCCACCAACTTCAGATGTATTTGTGCAGCTATTTTAAAATGACAAGAAAAAGAATTGCCATTAAAGCATAGCATTAAATTAGTTGAAGGAATTCGCAGTTCATTAAAAAGTCTTGAAATCAAAGAGTTCTATGGTAAACTAGAATCTGTGCTGTCAAAAAATAAAGGGTATGGCATGATGAAAAAAATTAGTGAAATACTGTCAAACAATACACAAAATTACTCAAGTTTAGAACACCTCAACCTTTCAGATATAATGGCTTTAGAATATGCTCTTACAGTTACCGTCGAAGTGGAATGAATATTCTCTGAATACAAAAGTATTCTGGCTGATAACAGGCATAGAATGACATTTGAACATTTAAAGCAATATGTTGTAATTAAATGTAATATGTAAAAAGTTTCCTGTATCATATTTTCTTGTGAAGTTTACTGTCCTTTTAATGTCCTTTTCTATCATTTTATTTGGTGAAGAAATAAATATAATAAGTTTTTGTTATTAGTATTTATATACTTATTTTTAAATGCATATTTAAGTGCATATTTAGCCAGTTTTAAGTGCATAATTATCCTAAGTCTGTTGATTATGTTTGTATCAGGTAAATTCATTAATCATTGTTGGCAACATTATATGTTAATTTGGCTGCCATCTACCATACATTGGTTATACAAGTCAGTTCAACATTGCAGCTTGACTGGAATAGTGTCCTGCCCTACAGAACAGTCCAGGACGTTTACATTTAATGGCTGCCCATAAACATTTCAGTGTTGAACAATATGCAGCTGCATTGATTGTTGTCCCTTTCTTCATGAAGTCTGTGAGCAAAATGCCTTTGTGGTCCCAAAACACGGTAACCATCACTTTGCCAGCATACTTCACAATTTTGAACTTTTGGTTGTGGGGACCCAGAGTGTTTCCATTCCATGCTGGCACATTTTGTTTCCAGAGTATGGTGATGAACCCATGTCTCATCTCCTGTGACAATGCACTCAAGAAATTCTTGAGCACTGACAGACTCGGAATATAGTTGCAGAAATAACAGGGCACTGTTCCAGTCAAGCCACCATGTTCATATAACTCATATAACTGAATCAACATGCATATAACCTCATCAATGTGCAGTGTTGCCAACAATGATTAACGAATTCACCTGATACAAACATAATCAATGTAGGTCATTTAGTTACGAAATTATACGCCATATAAACTTATTTTCTGACCACCCCTCATACTAAGATGGTTTAATACATACATTATGAAGTACAACTTAATATAGAATTATTATTAATATACAGTAGGAGACTACAACAGTTTATAATAATTAGAGATAAGCTACTTAAAGAAAATGTAAATTTATGGGTAACTTAACTCATTAAGCTTTCCCTTTTTTATGAATGTAAAATATTTTTATGTAATTAAACTTTGAAAGGAGTATAAATTATCATAGTGTTGTTTGTCTGATCAATTTTCCATAAATGTAGATTTTGTTTTGTAATGAAAATTTTAAAATTTGAGAGAATGGGCTAAATTTCACTGAAAAAATGGCCAATTCTGCCAGTGCCAATGCTGATGAATCAGTACGCCAGTAATCAATATGGTGCATTCCAGGACAGCGCATGCAAAAAAAAAATTTAAATTGCAACCACTCTGATTCCAATTTCATTCAAAATTTCTATACAGTATCTAGTAAATTTGACCTTCTGATTATGGAAATGTAGCTTAAAATTTATTTGAGCAAATACTTTGAGAGATATAGACCCCCCCAAAATGGAGGTCCTCAAAAAACCACTAAAGTTCCAAGTGCCATAACTTTGCTTCTTATTGGGTTGAGTAAAAATTTAAACTGTTTATGGTAGAGAATTTCATAAAGAACAAATAAGCATCAGTTGATAATTGAGATTGGACTAATATTTTGAAAGTTATCATAATTTTATTTTTTGGGGCGACACCCCACCCCATGGCCAATCAATACAAAAAATTTCTTTGATGCAAAAAACATTCTCCTAACACTTGTGTATATGCAGGGTTAATAATAAATCTGTAATTTTGAATATTGTTTTGTATCTTTTTACTTCTGAAAAGTGTAGATTATGTGCAAAAGCTACTAAAAATGAAGATCTTGGGATCAGTAAATGTTTATTTCCAATCTCACACAGGTTTCATCAAGACAAATTACATATCATCATAGCTTATTGGCTGATATTGATCACCACATATGTACTTGAAAAAGGATAGAAGCACAGCTTATTAATAGTTTCCTTCCTCCTTGCACATTAACACATTTTTCTTAGCACCAAAACATAGGATGAAAATCACAATCAATAACAATTGGATAGCTCTAATAACTACTAAATAACTGATCCTATAACATATTATAGAAAGGTGTGTATATTAAATGACCTTAAATCTATGTACATTGTTCAGAGAAATCATCTTTATAATTAATTATTATTTACTGCTTAGCTTTACTTAAACAAATGGGTCTCTGTACATCATCAGAGTTAAATGAGTAAAATATCATAACTCCTGGAATAATGGTTGGATGTGACAACTTGCACAGCATGTCGTCTTTCAATATCTAACATATATCTTTACCTTGTGGAAATATGCAAGTTAGGATGTTGAGAAGCTGGGCTAGATGGTATTAAGAAGTTAATTTTGTAATCACCAAATTGTTCTGATACATCTTCAACTACACCAAGCCACAGTTCATTATCATACATACAAGCAATATATTCTCTGTCTGTGCCTAACACCCTCATCTCTCAGATTTTGCTGAAATTTGGTTTATAGGGAGATTGTGGGCCCTGAATCCATTTCTGAAATTATAAGGTCAATCCGACCAACGGTTCAAGAGATATGACCTCGGGAAATTTGAGGTCACTTGCGAGGTCACTAACATTTGGCGACCCATAACTTGGGTAATAATGGTCACAATTATATAAAAGTATATATATTTAGAATCAGAAAACGACAAGGAATCCAAATATGCAAGTTTTAGAACTCTAGGTTGAAAAATAAAAAAGTTACACTGTAACCAAAATTTGAGGTCACGATTTGACCTCTGGGGTATCAAATGAGAATTTTTTTTTTAAATGTAAAAAATGAAGGCATAGGCATTGGCTATTAGAATCAGCAAAAAAAAGTTTGTTTATGTTAGTATTTTTCATGTAACTAACATATAAGTGAACACCATATTCATAAGTTGTGCGTCAATTCTACCTATTTTTTCACACTTAAGCTCATAATTTGACCTATAGAAATTAAAATTACATTTTTTTATAGATATAAAAACAAAGGCAAAAAATGTAAAATTGTATTTCACTGCTAATCTACACTGGCAATAATAGTTATAATAGTGAAAGGGGAAGACCTACTTAGAGGATTCATGTGCTAGCCTAATACAATTTTTGCATGCTCGATGCTCTCATCAATTTCTTTTTGTGGAAAAATGTATTGAATTCTGCTGCCTCCTCTTAGGGTAGGACAACTCATTACAGTTAATATATGATGTCCTGGCACTGCACATGAATCCTTGTTTGATGGATAATAATATGCACTTGATCCTGATGACCCAGAGGGATGTAGAAAGTTCACAGTGAAATCATCAAACTCTTCACAATATTCCTCCACAATTCCATACCAAACTTGCATGTCATAAATGCAGCCAACATACTCTCCTGGTTTGACACATTTTAGGTTACCAAGCATTGCAGGTTCATTAGTAAAATGACTTTTCCTTATTCTTTTCTTTTCTCCAATGCCACTTGAAATGGGATACACCATCAGTTCTTCCTTGTTTAGGGGAACAAATCTATGATATTTCTGAGTTCCAGGAATAGCCCTACTATCCTTGAATCGATGTTCCAACCGTTCTTCTGCATCTTTCAAATCAGCTGTAGTTACAAAGAAAAAATTTATCTTCTTGCTCAAGTTTTCTTCACAAAACTGAAACATGTGTTCTGGTGTAAGAATTTGCCTCTCTGTAGTTCTCTGCAAACTGGCACGAGCAGTAGCTCTTTTCACTGTTCCTCCAATCCCATCACATGCATTTTTGCCATGGGATGTAGCAAAGAAGTGCCATTCACAAGACAGACCAAAATCCTCTTCATGGTAACAGAGATTTGTGAAGTTGTATCTGTTCTTATATTGGCCAGCACATCCATCTGAGAAATAATGCACCTTCTTCAATTGTGGGCATCTGAATTTAACATATGTCATAAGCTTCAATATGAATGAGTAAACCATTATAGTGTTGTGTTTTAGTGATGCAGATAAGAAACAGACACTAAAATGGCTAAGTTCCTGGTCTGCAGATGATCTATAATAGATGACAAAAGGGTGAACTGTACACTGTGAATTGTCCCAGTGAAACCCTTGGGCAGCATCCTGGACAATGAAAGAATAATTCTCAGAGAAATCACCTACTATAACTACCTCGCTCTGAGGTGGTAGTGTTTCTTTCAACTGCTTGAAGTACTGTGATTGTTGCTGAGCAACAAAGTGATGACGAACCATGCGGGATATTTTCATGCTTAGGGATGATAAGTATTCATGAAGTGGCTCCACCTTATCAACCATTGTACAACGGTCAACAGTCACCCATTGCTTGTAAGATATTTCATTTGGAGCTGATTTCACACTGTCAAGTAACTCAAGAAAATCCAGGACACCTCTTCTCTTGGGCAATCATTGCAAAGTTGCATCATGCAAGTCTCTCTTTCTGTACTGCAGACACTGTAATCCATAAGATCCTTGTATGAAAGACCTCTTTCTCCCAATGCAGCCAGCTGCAATTTTGGATTTTGATGGTATGTGCAGACACAGACAGAATGAGTCCCACCACTACCGGCAAGCACACAATATGATGGCCGTAATTTTGCAAATGTGGAAAATCCTATTTTGGGATTCTTTCATCATTTTTATATAGTTCAAACATCTCTCTTAAATTCCCGAGGACCAATCGTTTTTGCACCTTCATTGCACCTTCAGCACTGATAACTTTCACGCAATCCTTTTGGCCAGGACACATACGACTAACCTCTTCTGACTCATAGAATCTTCTAACTATATCTTTGTGTTCTTCAGATATCACTTTTCCTTTGCTCATTAGTGGAATCTTCGGAAGGATTCCATGTTCTGATTTAAGTGAACGGCTTCTTTTCACCATGTATGTTGTAGTTTGAAAGAAACTAGCTGTTTTTTTCAATTGTGTATGGTGAGAGTGTCAATATTTGTAGTTTGTGATGGTGACATTTGCTCTCCAGGAATGACTGTTTCAATTCATTCATTAATTTGTCTAGATGTTTTTCAGATTTAGTTTCAGGTTTTGAAGTATCACTTACCTCCTCGGTAATTTGAACACCATAACTGAGTTCTAGCCTCTCCTTCAGGTGTTTCTGAGCAGATGATAGCTTACCACGAGCCTTGCGCTTTTTCTGGCTTAATGACAGCCCTTCTGAAAAGAACAGAAAAAAAGGTTTCACACACCTGAATATTAGTAATTAAATATTAATTATAGTACCTTAAATGCTATATAATTGGCTATATAGTAGATCAAACAGACCTTGTAGTAAAGTATAAGTTATTATATTAATTTATTACTTACTTTTTTTAACTGGTGTTTGGTCCAGAAATGCTAGAACTGGTTCAACTGAAGTTGAAGGATTTTCCTTTATCAAGCAATCACTGTCATTGTCCAGATCTTGAATTGAAGAGATGTTACTCAAGCCACTGATAGTAGATGATTCATTTGAATCCTGCTCAGACTCGTTGTTTTCAGTGGTACTAAGTATAGTGGGGTTTTTCATTATCAGTGTCCAGCAGTTCACACACAACAATGAGTCTTTTTTCACTCTTCCAGCACATTTTTCAACAAGTAAATCAGTCACTTTTCTAAGATTGATTGTTATGCGTTTCTTGTGTTTTGAATAGGGTCCTGGCAGTATTTCAAGTGCCGAACCATTGTATTTTGATCTGTAAAGATATAGGATTTACAATTAGGTAATATATATTTTTTAGAAAATATATAGCTATACACACTTAATATTTTAGGCCTTGATAGTCTCTGAGGCTCATTAAAACACCATACCCACCAGCCACCCACAGTGCTGGCTGGAACTGTACTAACCTGTAGACAAGGAATTTTGCAACTATCTGTGTTGATTCTGCACTTAGACAAGTAGCAACATGTTTCAACAGGTTTGTTTAGGCTACATGAGAGCTTAGTCTTCCCCTTTCACTATTATAACTATTATTGCCAGTGTAGATTAGCAGTGAAATACAATTTTTATTAAATTCTTGGAGCTTGAGGTCAAATTGATAGCTAAGATATAAAAATTCCTTGAAATGACAAGCAATTTATAAATATGGTGTTCACTTATAAGTTAGTTACATGAAAAGTACCAACATAAACAAACTTTTTATGATTGTTTCTATTAGTCAAGAACTCTGACTTTGTTTTTTATATCTATAAAAAATGTAATTTTAATTTCTATAGGTCAAATTATGAGCTTGTGTGAAAAAATAGGTAGAATTGACGCACAACTTATGAATATGGTGTTCACTTATATGTTAGTTACATGAAAAATACTAACATAAACAAACTTTTTTTTGCTGATTCTAATAGCCAATGCCTATGCCTTCATTTTTTACATTTAAAAAAAAAATTCTCATTTGATACCCCAGAGGTCAAATCGTGACCTCAAATTTTGGTTACAGTGTAACTTTTTTATTTTTCAACCTAGAGTTCTAAAACTTGCATATTTGGATTCCTTGTCATTTTCTGATTCTAAATATATATACTTTTATATAATTATGACAATTATTACCCAAGTTATGGCTCGCCAAATGTTAGTAACCTCGCGAGTGACCTCAAATTGCCCGAGGTCATATCTCTTGAACCGTTGGTCGGATTGACCTTATAATTTCAGAAATGGATTCAGGGCTCACAAACTCCCTATAAACCAAATTTCAGCAAAATATGAGAGATGAGGGTGTTAATTTCAATTTTTTTTGGTTGATCTGACAGAGAATGACCCCATAGTCAATATCATCCAAATTAGATGTTTCTACAGTGGTATCTTGAACCTTTACTCATGCTAAACAATGCTTTTATTTTGTTAATGCCATTAGGAACCATTTTGTGAAAGCCAGCGGTGCCTTTTATTGTAACAGCATTGCCAAATCTACTTTGCAACAGTTCTTTATTTGCATTGATTTCAGTTTTAGAAACAAAAATACATTGTATAGTCTTAAAGTGAAATTTACAAAAGCTACAGAAAAATTATGGGGGTCAATATATGCCCTGACACAGTTTGTTGTAAGCTTTTCTGTGCAACAGCCATTTTAATTGTCCCTCCAATTCCATTGCAAGCACTTTTCCCATTTGCAATTTCTAGTTGCAAAGAAATTCCATTCACTCTTCATATTAAAATCATGCTCATGGTGGCATAAATTAATGAAACAACCTATTTTTGTATTGAGATTTACAGCCATCTGAGAAGTAATGGACTTTTTGTATCATAGGATAAGTTTCTTTAATTTCTTGAATTAATTTTTGTTGAAAGCTATTGACTGTTGATGTTGAGTGATCAAGACAGTCACTGATAAAACAAACTTTTGTGCTCTAACTTGCATTCATTTTGGTAATACATGACAAAAGGATGCAGAGTAACTTGCTCATTGGTCCAACAAAAATTTTGGATAGCATCCTGCACAACTAAATAAATAATTCTCTAAGAAATCTCCAATAATAACAGCTTCATCATGTTCAAGATTTTCTTTCAAACTTCTCAGGTATGAAAACTGACTCTTGGCCATAAACTGATATTGAGTCAGTGAGACTATTTTCTGTGACAAGGAATCAATGAAATCATCTACTGGTCCTTTCACAGTTTCTAGTGTTGACCTATCAGTACTGACCCACTGGCAATATTCAACTGATTCATGATCATGCAACAAATCTACAGAATATAAGAAATTTGAAATAGCCAATCAGGACAATCCTTGCAGTGCTGTAACATACAGTTCCGATTATTTAGACTGCAAACTGCCTTCTCAATAAGAGTATTACTTGTAAGTTAAATCTTTCGCACCTATTGCAGATATCATCAGTTTGGGATTTTGGTGATGTGTACACACACACACACAAATAGAATAAGTGCCTTTAGCACCTGCAATCACACACCATTTTGGTCTTAAAGATGCAAATGATGAGAACCCTACTGGTCATTATACCAGGGGTGGGGAGTCGGCCAAAAACAACTGACTCCCGACTCCTGAGTCGGTATTTTTAAAAACCGACTCCGACTCCCGACTCTTTCCTTATCATGCTGATCTACAACCTTATAAATATTGGGATGTTTGTTTCGTAGATGGCGTTTCAAGTTTGAGGCTCTAGTTGGAGCATTAGCATGTTTCCCAGTGTAAGCACTAATTTTTGCATTACACTCTTTACCATCCTTTTCTACTTGACAAATAAAAATACTTTCATCCTCATTTAGCTTAAAATATTGAAAGACTGCTGATTTTCTACTAGGCCCATGACTCATTACTAATAGGGGCTAATTAAATTAATAATTAATATAATGCTAATTTTTATATGGTACCTAGTATCCTAAAATAGAAATATGAAATTCATTTGCTAAGATTTACCAGAACAATAAATCAAATGTGGAAATGTGAATCTAGAATTAGTTCAGGAAGATATTTATTTAGGGCAGAGTAGTATTCTGGTAAATTGTTGGCATATAAAAATTGAATCAAAGAGTCGGGAGTCGGTCGTTTTTACTGACTACCGACTCCCGACTCCTGACTCCCGACTCCCCACCTCTGCATTATACAGTATCCTTGTATTGCCCATATATTCCCCCGAGATTTCCAAGTAAAAGTCTTTTCTGAACCTCTTCCTTGACACCACCACTATTTTTTTACAATTAAACTATCTGCCTCACCTGGACACACACAACTAATCTCATCCTTTTCATAGGATAATTTCACTTCAGTTGCAACCTCAGGACTTATTTTTCTTCCCTTTGAGTACAAAAGAACTTCAGGCAGAACACCAAACATTCTCTTCCACTTTCTAGATATGTCTACCAAATATCTTGTTGCTCCAAATTATTTTTGAATCTCTTCAATTGTAAAAGGTGACAATGTTAATATTTGAAGATGTTGTTGGTGTGAAGTAGATGAATTAAATGAATCCTTTAGGCTCCTCATCAGGTTCTCATACCTGAAAAAATGGTAAGGTACCTATTATTTAAGAAATTAAATATTAACAAGGATCAAATTTGAAAATTCTAATTATTTTTATGTATAGGGTTGCCAGGGCTCCAGTTTTGGGCTGGAGTCTCTGGAAATTTGAGTATTATTTATAAGGAAATAAGAAACTAAGATGATTATGAATGTATTTTTTCTTGATCAATTAATTTTGTGTAAAAAATGAGGAACTTTATATATCAGTTTAGCTACATAAACAAATAATGATGAGCTTTGTAGGTAAAATCTCTGGATTTGGAAACCATCTCATCTAGCAACCCTATATATATATATATTTTTTTTTTTTAACTGCAAACAACACAGAGTATAATTAATGTAAAGAACGACGCTTGTGTAAAAGAACATTCCACACAAGATGAGGAGGGAGAATGAACAAATGAAAAATGAGGTAACCACCCAGGAATCAAACCCGGGATCTTCCGATTGCCTGTCAGATATGCTATCCACTATACCATGGGCCTCGATTAATCAGAAGTCATAATTATGACTTCTGATTAATCGAGGCCCATGGTATAGTGGATAGCATATCTGACAGGCAATCGGAAGACCCCAGGTTTGATTCCCGGGTGGTTACCTCATTTTTCATTTGTTCATTCTCCCTCCTCATCTTGTGCGGAACATTCTTCTATACAAGCGTCGTTCTTTACATTAATTATACTGTGTTGTTTGCAGTTAAAATGTATACATATGTATGGCATGTGAAGGTGCCCCCTCAGGGCATTGGTTTCTGCTCGTATGTAGGAGAATTACGACTTCTGATTAATCAAGGCCCATGGGTGTAGTGGATAGCATATCTGACTGGCAATCGGAAGATCCCGAGTTCGATTCCCGGGTGGTTACCTCATTTTTCATTCTCCCTCCTCATCTTGTGCAGAACATTCTTCTACACAAGCATTGTTCTTTACATTAATTATACTGTGTGTTGTTTGCAGTTAAAATGTATATATATGTATGGCATGCAAAGGTGCCCCCTCAGGGCATTGGTTTCTGCTTGTATGTAGGAGAATTACGACTTCTGATTAATCGAGGCCCATGTTGTAGTGGATAGCATATCTGACCGGCAATCGGAAGATCCCAGGTTCGATTCCCGGGTGGTTACCTCATTTTTTCATGTGTTCATTCTCCCTCCTCATCTTGTGCGGAACATTCTTTTACACAAGCGTCATTCTTTACATATATATATGGAACAAGGAACTCTTCTGGGATAATTAAATCCACTATAGTCCGAATAAGTAATGGTAAAAAAAAAAAAAACTGGTATTTGTCATTTACCATTACTTATTCGGACTATAGTGGATTTAATTATCCCAGAAGAGTTCCTTGTTCCATGTACTGTCTGTGTGTATCAATCATATACTATATATATATATATATATATGTTAGTCATTTTATGGAACCCCTTTATACAGAATTTCACACTTTGAGAAATTTTATTTTTGTACCAAGGTCCATTACATGGACAAAAATTCTGCAGTTATGGAAATTTTTCAAGAAAAGTTAAAAATGAAATTTCACTGCTGAGCAATGATATAGACTATATTAAATGCCCTAGAAGCAAAAGGAACGCAAGATTAGGCGATTTTTATGGCTAGATTACAAAAGTTACTCAGTAACTACAAGCAGCTGTATAAAGAGAAGACAATGCAGGGAAAACAGACAACACACTTATCATTTTTCCCCACAAACATCATCACCTCCACCCACAGCAACCACATGCCAAGATGATGTACAGAAGCTAAGGCTAACAAAGACCCTAAGATCCACTCTAAGGTTAGCCTGAGAAAAAGGAAAGAGGAGGGGGTTAAAAGAGGAGAATAAGTGGTTAAGTAAGTAGCAAAACCTATCATTCGTGGGTTAACATTCATTCAGAAAAAGAGAAAGAAAGACTCCCCATCATCATCCGCCAGCCACTGCCAACAAGTCAGAAAAATAGTCGAAGAGAATAAGAGAGGGGTGAAAGATGAAAAGAAGTAAAATAAGAACGCTTACAAACCATGCAAACACAGTCTTAACTCACTGTCATACCATGCAAACTACAGACATTCAAGTAAGGAGAGGATTAAAAAAAAAAAAAGTATAACAAAAAGTGGGTTAGTTTACTCTACGAGCTACATCTACTTTCGTGTTACTAATTTTTTTTTTTTTTTAAATTTTATTGCTGGCAGCACACTGCCATGTCACAAGCTGGCATTAATCGTCAACAGACTCATCCTCAACCACCACCCTGAGAGCTCCTGTCACTAATTGTTTTTTTATTTTAAACAATATTAATATTTTTAAAATGCTTATCTAAATGGTTTTTAAACATATTAATGCTGGTAGAGTTAACAGCTGACGCAGGAAGATTATTCCATTTATCAATTACTTTAAACGTAAAGAAGTTTTTAGTGATATTAGTAATGAAATGTCTGTCACACAACTTAAATCCATTATTACGAGTATTGCTATTATCGAAAGTGAACAGTTTGTCAAAATTTGTTATCGATGTTATTAACGATTTTGAAAACGTCAATAACCTCCCCCCCTTAATCTCCTAGTTTCGAGTGAATGCAAGTCTAACTCTTTAATCCTTATTCATAAGGCTTGTTGCGCAATGATGGACTTAGTTTCGTGGCACAATGCTGAACCCTTTCTAACCTATCAATATCCTCACGCAAATACAGGCACCAAAACTGAATGGCATATTCTAAATGAGGCCTGACTGACCAGGGACTCGTAAAGGGGCAATATAATATCCTTCGATTTAAATTCGAAATTACACGCTATGAAGCCTAACATCCTAACTGTCTGGGTGAGACAGTGAAGCTAATGACCCTCTATTGCTCCTTCAGCTTCAAGAGGAAGCATCTGATGATGATGTGGAAGAGGAAAGTGCTGCCCCTTCATCAACCACCTTCCGACTTCTTTCCATGACTCACAACACTACCACCAAGCACCAATCAGCAGTTTTGGGAGGTGAATACAACTATTTATGCAATTTATTTCCTTCAGTACAATATAATTTATAAAAATATCATTTTCTATTTAAATGTGCTTAAAAAGGTCAAAAATTATGTTTATTATGCAGTTTTGGGTTGGAAAAATCTTCTGTAGGAGCGCATCTCCCATTATATAATGGGATTTAATGGGAAAATAGGGTTCATTATACGGAAATTCAATTTATGAACAACTTTTCAGGAATGTAACCCTTCTGTATAATGAGGACTGCATATATATATATATATATATACACAGTGAGGCCTTGCATAACAAATGCCTTAAATAGCAAATTTTTGCTTAACGAATTACCTCCATAAGGCTCCATTGATTTAAATAACGATTTTACCTTGCAGAATGAATTTGGTAACGAAAAACATAATAACACGTTTTCTGTTCAGTTGGAGGTTGGTAGCTGTCGTGAACAGTTGTGTACAATTGCTATCAATTTTTTTTTAAATTTTGCTTTACAGTGATTTATCATTATAATATCATTAATTAATATAGTGAATAAATAATAATTAATGCTTTTAAGCATTATTAGTGCTAAATAAAGTTAATTACAGTGCACATAATAAAGATAAAAAGTGAATTACAGTGAACCAAGTGGGCTTACGATAACGTGTGTTGTTACAATAATACAACGCAATTGCTCACTATTAAATTTTAATTTATTAGCTTTATAAGTGTATAAAACATGTAGTCATGGCCCCTAAAAGACCATCATCTGCTAATGCTCCAAAGAAATCCAGGAAAACTATCAGTCTCCAGATGAAGCAGGACATTATTAAAAAAAGTGAATCTGGAACGAGCACCAAAGATCTTGCTGCTGAATATGGATTGTCTGCCAGTACAGTTTCGACAATTTTTAAGAAGGAAGAAATTATGAAAACTAAAGTAAGTGATGCTACAAGTAGACTTAAAGGAAGGGAAGCTATTGCTGAAATGGAGAGAGTTTTACTGATATGGATTAGAGAAAAGGAAATGAAGGGGGAATCCATTACTAAGGCATTCATTAGTGACAAGGCAAGTGCAAATATATGAACAAATTAAGGAATCCCTTCCAGCATCAGTTGAAAGATATGAATCATTCAATGCAAGTCGTGGGTGGTTTGAAAATTTCAAGAGAAGGTCAGGAATTAAGAACATTATAAGGCATGGTGAGGCTGCAAGTGCTGATACTGAGGGAGCAAAGGAATTTAAAATAGAATTTGCAGAACTTGTTGAGGAGGAGGATTATTTGCCTCAACAAGTTTTTAATGCCAATGAAACTGGCCTATTTTTGAAAAAGCTACTGAACAGGACCTACATTACTAGAGAAGAGTCCAAACTGCCTGGCCATAAACCAATGAAAGACCGGTTTACTTTACTTATGGCTGGGAATGCATCAGGGGACCTGAAGATTAAGCCTATGCTTGTGTATCATTCCCAAAATCCCAGGATATTCAAGCAGAAGAAGGTGAACCCATCTACTCTTGGGGTGTTTTGGTGACACAATAAAAAGGCATGGGTGACAAGAACCCTATTTAATCAGTGGATTGTGGAAGTTTTTGGCCCTACAGTGCAAAAATACCTGGAGACCAATAAACTTCCTTTAAAGGTCTTATTGCTTCTTGACAATGCTAAGGCCCATGACCCAGATCTGGACAAAATTGTCAAGACAAGTTTCAGCTTCATTACTGTGAAATATCTGCCTCCAAACACATCACTGCTCCAACCTATGGACCAGCAGGTTATTTCAAACTTCAAGAAGCTATACACGAAGTTCATGTTTGCTCAGTGCCATAATGCAACCTCCAGTGAGGATTCTGTAACCTTAACACAGTTCTGGAAGCAGCATTACAACATTTTGGAGGCTGTCAAGAATGTTGTGAGAGCATGGAGAGAAGTCTCAACAATTTGCATGAACTCTGCCTGGAAGAAGTTGTGGCCATCTGCTGTGCATGATTTTGAAGGTTTTCAAACAGATGAACCAAATGTAGAGGCTGAAATTGTCCAGTTGGGTCAAGACATGGGCCTTGAAGTCAATCAAGAGGACGTTGAAGAACTTCTTGCAGACCATGGAAAGGAGTTGACTGCACAAGATCTTTTGGAGTTGGCCAAGGAATCAGAGTCAGGGTCAGATGCTGGTGAAGAGGATGATGAAACAGAAGAGAAAATAACTTCTGCTGAAGTCAAAGAATTCATGTTACATTGGGGCAAGGTGTTTAATTTATTTATTTAGCATGTTTATTTAAAATATAAACAGAATAACATTAATATAACAATAACAACACATTACACTAAAAAACCTTTAAAAAATGGGTAAACAAGGGCAAAAAGGGTCAAAATTTGGGCTCTGGAACAAATTACTGAAAATCCCATTGAACTAATGCATTGCATAACGAATTTTTCAGTTAATGAATGACCTTCTGGAACGAATTAAATTCATTATGCAAGGCCTCACTGTATATACAGGGCGTCCCAAAAAAATGTATACACACTTTAAATAATTATAAAGGCAGTGTTTATTAAAATACATTTCATTTTCAAAATGTAATAGAATCTACAGACATTATTTAATTGTTTTGTCAATGCCTGTTTTCAAACTGACGTCCGTTCTGGTCGAGGCACTGCTGATAACGCGAAGCAATGGAATCGCAAACATCACGAAACATTTCGTTTGGTATTTGTGTGCATTCTCGTTCAATGGCTGCTCTCAATTCAGCGACTGTTGCAGGTTTTATAGCGTAGACTTTGTCTTTTAAGTATTCCCATAAAAAAAGTCTAGTGGTGTGAGGTCTGGTGAACGCGGAGGGTATTCTACGAAACCCCTTCGTCCAATCCACATCCACATCGTGCCAAGTACCACTCGCAATACTCCACTCTTCAGTCCGGATCATCTTCATTAATAGTATGGACTAATCTTGGAATGTAACTTTTCCATTGACAGCGCTTCAAAATGCGTTGGACAGACGATTCTGAAATTCCTACCTCACGACTCGCTTGCCGCACAGATTTTCTTGGACTTTGGTGATACGTTTCCAGTACTCTTTCTTGCTTTGTGGGGCTTGTCGATGTCCGTGGTCTTCCGGAACGCTTCTTGTGGACATTCTGAACAGTTCCATCGGCTTCAAACTTATCTCTAATTCGAGTGATGGTAAGTCGCGTTGGTGGATCTGTTTGAAACTCCCTCCTAAACTGTCTTTGCACTTCAACTGCGTTTTCACACTTCCAGTAGCATTTTAGAATGAATTTCCTTTGTTCAAAGCTTAGTCTGACTGCCATTATTAATTCTAATGGGTTTAACTTGGAAAGAAAGAAACATCAATTGAGCTATCAGCTGTTAAAGTGTGTATATATTTTTTTGGGATGCCCTGTATATATATCTGACCTCCATTCAATGAATTTTGGAAACAACAAGCACTGTCTAACATTCCCAAAACCTGATCTATGGCACATTTTGTGCTTTGGTCAACATGAGCCATCATGAGCCCACTCAGTTGTTGACTGCATTCCATGATAGAGCATCATCTTTACCTCTCAAGTTTTGCTTTCAATTCAGTGTTTGTGTTTGCTTTATTAGCATATAAAGTGAACAGAAGTTATCAACCACTGTCTCTAAAGATAGTGGTGTGAAAAGAAAGTGACTGAATTTGAGTGTTTTACAAAACCCAGAGTTAGTAGCGAAGCTGGAGTCTGGTGTGTCTGTTGCCAGCATCTATGAGGAGTATGGTATGAAAAAACAAACAGTGCTGGATATTCATAAAAGCAAGGAATAGCTCAAACAATTTTCATTAAAGTTTAATGTTGATGCTTCACCCATTCGTGGCAGGAAGCATATGAAAGTGGTGCAGGATAAAAACCTCAAGGAAGCTGTATACAAGTGGTGCAGGATAAAAACCTCAAGGAAGCTGTATACAAGTGGTATGTGCAGCAGTGCTCTTGTGGCATAAATGTTTGTGGCATTGAACTTTGCTCCACTGCAAATATGTTAGCAAAGTACATGAACAAAGTTTCAGGCTAGTTATGGTTGGCTCAATAAACATCCAGATTTAATAGCCTGCCAGCATTAACAGACACCCCTTCTCCCTATTAGTCCATTAAATTGAGGGTTTACTGTATATATATATTTTGTAAATTACAATAAGAGAAAATATTATAAGTACAGTCTGACCCCACAAATCTGGAATAAAAGAACAGTGACCTACTCAGATTACACAAATTCACAGATTAACAGAATGAGCTTCCATGATTTACAATTTATAAAGGAAGGCTGATTTTGACCCAAATTGTCCCTGAAAATATTTAAATACTCTACTGTATACTTGAAACAATTAAATAGACATGACAACAAAATATAATATAAATATATTGTATAAAACTAACCTTTTTGAATGTCCCCAAGGCTGGGCATTCCTCCTTACAGTATGTGTGGAGTTAGCTGGGGGCTGATGCATCTTCATCATTAGATGGTGATTCATTGTTGCATGGAGATGCTGGTGGGTCTTCCTCCTTCCCAAAGTCAAACAAAGTGGTCTGCTTGCTCTCAGTATTATAGGCCCTTTCAGCCATCTCAATACATTTTGTTACTGTCCATAACTGAGTCTCAGTGGCTTCTTCACACCATTCAAGCCAACTCATAAATGTTCTTGCAGCTTTAACAGCTTCATGGTTGGAAACACTCTTCAGATGGTCATCAATGGTATTTTCAAGTGATGATGCTTGAATACTGTACTGTAATGGCGTGGGTATGGGTGCAAGAGATGACACGGTGTGATTGGCTGGAGAGAGTGAACAATAGTTTGAGAGTGTGAATGAATGTAGCACAGTGTGCTGGTCTGTTTAAAGTGCTTTATTCTTGTCATATCTTCACATACAATAATGCCACATGGCTTACGTGCTTCACTGTGATTGTAAAGATATGACAAGAATGAAACACTTTAAAAAGACCATTCTTTCTTCATGTTCATGCACATTCTCTCAAACTATTGTTCACTCTTTAGTACAGTACATATTTAATATTACATACAATAAACTGTATGTAATGTTAAATATGTATTGTACTGTTATAAAACTTTATTTTTAAAAATTTCTACAATTTCTTCCAGTCCAGAAACCAATCCCAGAATAGTGAGGGACCAGATTATAGAATCCTGAAATTGTGGGGTCAGAACAGATAAAATCAGTAGAAATTAAATTGGAAGACACACCAGCTTTCTATCAATGGCACATTGCTGTCTCATCAGATCCCTTAAGGATTTGTTATGAATATTAAAATATACCTAAGCCAATGCTGCAATGGCTGAGTAGATCGTAGTCCCCAAGTATCAAGTGTCTTCAAGCTATCCAGCACCCTTTTAAGTTTCTGGGTTTGTGACAACAAATTGTCCAGGTAAGAGCATAGCATTCTCCAGTATCCTGTAGTATCTTCTTGGGTATTAGTTTTCCTTACAACCAACTTTCTTAGTATGATTATGGACACATGCTCACACTAGGTTCTGGATCCTACACCAACTGCACTCCACCACCAATCACTTATAGTCCAGTTCTGATCCTTACACTAATTATAAGTTCTAAACAAATCAATTTCTTACTCTGGGTCAGAACTCTCTCACGTCAGCTGTCTATTTCTCGGAGATCCACATGTTAACTGTAAGCTACTTCCCAAGAATCTATTTATTAGATCTTTATCTCCACAGGAAAACAATCCCAATCACTTAAGGTCCAAGAAAGGAACCAGAATTCCAAGGCAAACCTGACAGAAATAAACTAACCTTTTTTTATCCCTTTTATTATGGCTGAAATAAATATAATTTTTAATATAAAAGTATAAACACACAACACTGGCAATATGTCACAATTAACAGAAAAACTCTGGAAAACAATTATTAGTGAGGTTCAGCAAAGAAAACAATGGAAAGCAAGTGGGAGACAAGCACAGGAGATGGTTTGTTTAAAGTACATGAAACTTTGTTCCAGCCCAGCTACACTCCAGACTTGACCCTGTGACCAGATTTCTAAGTAAATGGATAGCTAATAGTTTTTCTGGTTCACAAGCTTGATTGCAGTGGCAGACCTGGAGTGGCCAACTGTAACTGACAACCCCAAGGGACTTTGTAGCTCCAACTAGGTTGGATCCACAATCCAAACTGATGTATCTGGACCAGTTGAGCTAGTTGGTAGACTTCCTACTGGTTCCAACTGGTTGCCTAGACAAAAAATTATTAGTTACATGCACAGGGCACAATTAATCAATAATAATATATTAACAAATAGCTAATTAATAAATAAACTGGAATCGCGCCTTCTTAATTAATCACTGGAAAGAATAAATTGCTCAGAATAAATACAAATAATGTAAAAATAATAGTAGTAAATATAAATAACTGACAATCATGACAAACATATCCCATATTATTTGATTGACCCATAAGCAGTGCCAAAATGAAGCATGAGCAACAAGCAAGTCTTTGGAATAAGGTGACTGGTATCCTATAATGATGACAATGGGTTCTATTGCTAGTTGCAAGAGTGAATCACAAAAGAACAGGATTGAGTTAACAGAAATCCAAGGCTCAAGCATGCAGTGCAAACTGGCAATAACTATAAGTCTGGTGTCTAATTCAAGCAGGCTAAATATATAACACATGCCCATATTTATTTACAATTTGAATGCATATCAATCATTATCTACCAATTATCTTAATCATTAACAACACTGGGCAATTTTAAAGTCTAGTAAACTCTGATAAAGAATCATAATACCCTTAACAAATAAAATACTTTAATATGCTTTACAACCAGGGTTGTGGAGTCGTGGAGTCGCACGTTTCAGGGCGGAGTTGGAGTCGGTAAAAAACTTCTGACTCCGACTCTAATTTCTGTGTCCTGTGTCACTCTTAATTTCTAAATCCTAAATACTAACATTTAGGTTATTTAGTTTTTTTGGGTCAATAAACCTTATTCATTGATAGCCCCTAGATTAAGTTTTTTTAATATTTTTTTTTTACATTTTCAGAATATACAATTAATATTTATTTAAATGTAAAATATAAAATATAAAATTTCACACTTAGTGTGGTGGTGATGAAATGTCTTATTATTATGATAATTATAGAGTGAAACACTAGAGGAGTCGGAGTCGTATATTTAAAATGTGAGGAGTCGGATTTTTAGATTTTTTACAATGTGTGGAGTCGGAGTCGGGGTCAAATTTTTACAATGTGTGGAGTCGGAGTTGGAAAATTTTGGACCGACTCCACAACCCTGTTTACAACAGTAATTTATGCTGTATATTCCAGGAACAAACAATGTCCAGAGCACTTGACTGTCAAATACTTAATAGCTAAATAACACTTTTAATATTTAACTAGACTTCTGTGGAGAGAAACTTCAGAATTTTTAGATTTAAACAATATTTACCAAACAAAACTCCAGAGAACCAGATAGAACTTTAAAACCCTTGCAATGACTAACCCACTGCTGGATTGGTTTAATGGAATGAACCAGAAAATTTAACAAATTACTGGGAGGGACACTGAGAAAAAAATTACAAGGGATTGGCCCACAGCAAATACAAATGGGACCAAAGGACAGATGGGCCATTAATAAGGAAACTTGGGACCCTCGTCTAAGCCTATTGCTTGAATGTGGGGTTTTGTGAAAAACTTAACCCCTACACCATCATAAGACTAAATGGTTTGGCATATGAGAAAGGAAGTGACATCACCACCACTCCTTTCCTCCCTGCTTATATAATATAGAAGCCCAAAGTCATTTCTCTTCAGAGTGAATGAATTATTTTAAAGTTGTAATCAAGTAAGACACATATATTTACCTTAATATTGGGTTCATGAGTGAAGTCTGTTTCTTCTTTAACAAAAATTTCTTTCATCCATTCATCTTTCATCTTATCACTCTGTAAATAGTTTTATAGTTTTTTCATTAAATTCAATAATTAAACTCCTATTTCAATTTATTTCAAAGTTTAAGAAAATTGCTTTATAACACTGGCATGCATATGAAATTTTTTTGTCTGCTGTGAGGGTTTTTTCAACTCATATTATATAATTCGACCATGCTGAATTCGAAAATGACATTGGTTTTCCTCAATCAGGTCAGGTTTTTTTCTATTGGCCATTTATTATAAGTCCAATTTTATCCCCAAATTTATTGATTTTTTTAGCTTAAACACTGTAGATACGAGTAATATTATAAGAACACTACTCGTGAAAAATGAAAACATTGTGTGAATAAATACTTTTATTCATACAATGAATATGGAAAAAAGTTTATTGAGGAAGGAATGAAGTTTTTTTGGCTTTCCATCTGTGTTTTTCTTCGGGCACGTCTCACTTCAAACACCAGCAATAGTCTGCCAGCATATTGATATCCCAGTTTCCCTGGTACCTCTCTTCCATTATTTTGATATCTTGGTGAAATCATTCACCCTGTTCCTCACTATAATCCCCACAATTTTCAGGAAAATAGTCCAAGTGGGACCACAAAAAGTGCATTTTTATGGACATGCGTGACCCATGAGCTTTGAAAGCTTCCATCAAGTTTTCGACAATGGACTCGTATTCTGGACTTCTACGCTTGCCAAGAAAATCAGTGACAACTGATTTGAATGCCTGCCAAGCATTCTTCTCAGTTGGAGTCATTGCGTTTTCGAACTGAGTATCCTTGATCAAAGTTCGAATTTGAGGACCATCAAAAACCCCAGCATTTAGTTTAGCATCAGATATATGAGGAAATTTACTCTCGAGATATCAGAATGCTGAACCCTCCTTATTCATTGATTTGATGAAATTTTTCATCAAGCCCAGCTTAATATGAAGTGGTGGGAGCAAAGTTTTTGTTGGTGGTACAAGGGGCACTGAAACGACATTATGCGACCCAGGTTCAAAATTCTCTCTGGATGCCCATTCACGCTGTGCATAGTGCTTCTCATCTGCTCGGCTATCCCATTTGCAGAGGAAACATGGGTATTTCGTGTATCCCCCTTGCATTCCTAATACAAATGCCACAATCTGAAAAAAATGAAAATATTTAAAGAATTTAGAGAATTTGTTCTATCAGATAAAAAAAATCTATGCATTGGACTGTATCACTTCTGTGGGGAAGTTAAGTGTTCTTATACACTCTCAAATAACCTTTGGAAAAACAACATAGTCAATAGCAATAGTTTACTTATGATATTAGTATTACCTTCAAATCTCCACAGATCCTCCAGTTATGTTGGTTGTATACGAGAGCATCCAGTAAAATTTTCATGTTATCGTAGCTCTCAGTAAGTTGTATGGAATGTGCTACAGGGACTGATGCAACCCTATTCCCAATGTTGAGAAGTACTGCTTTCAAACTTCGTTTAGACGAGTCTATAAATAGCCTCCATTCTGATGCGTTATATGGCAGGCCCAAGGATTCGATTAGCCCCTCAACATTGCAGCAGTACACTAAGGAAGAGGTATTTTCGTGCACTGCAAAAAACTTGCAGAATTCTTCCTCTCGTTTCCTATACCAGGAGAATGTTGTTCCCGGAGCCAGCAAGTTGTCCTCTCGAAGTCGTGAGCCCAAGATCTTGGCAGCTAATTTGGAAAGTCCTAAATCCCTGGTAAGATCATTAAGTTTGGCCTGGTTGAGAGGCCTTGGCTCATTTGAAGTGGTATTTTGAGGTGTATATACAACTGGGACTGGTCATTGATTCATTATCAGAATCATCGAAGTCCAGGGCTTGAGGTGGTCGAGTATTGGAATTCCAGGACCATGGGGTACAGGTCTCATAGCAGAAGGAATGTCAGGGTATACAACAATGTGTTTTTTATTCTTGTTAACTCCTGAAAATAGAAACATAGAAACATGGATATAAAACTTGCATATGAAATAGAAGAAGCATTCAGACAGTGGCGGCTCGTGAGGGAAGGCTGCGGTCTGTAAGATATGAAATAGGTCGATAGAGTCTGTATATTTTCTTTCTTTTTCATTCATATTGTCCCTTTGGGGACAATATGAAAGAAAAAGAAAGAAAATATACAATCATTATATATGTAAATGTAACTTGAATAACAAAATGTATGTGTAAATGTATTTTCTATAACAATATGTATATGTAAATGTATGATTACCATTATGGTGAATATTATGCTATATATGGTGAATATTATGTCAAGTTTCATACGAGGATTTCAAAATATTTAAGAAAAATAAATTTATAAGCCCACCTTGGAGGTTTGTCATGCAGAAATAGCAATCTGTCACGTGATCCTTTCCTTCTCTCCAAATCATGGGAATTCCAAAAGGCAAAGATTTCGCTCTGCCTTTGCTCCATCTTCTCAAATTTTCAATACACGTCTTGCAGCACATATGAGGGGTGAAATTTTTGTCCTGGTCCCCTAGCTTAATTCCAAAGTATGCTCTATACATTGTCTTCACAAATTTAGTGATTTGGGACTGGTTATTTGGCATGGTAACCGTCCCACATATGTAGCAGAATCTATTGGGATCATTTTTACATGCTCTATTCATTATGAAATATTTTATCTATATGCCTGAAAAGTAAAAAAAGATATTATACAAGTGAAACAAGTGATGATAGATGTTACTGTTCCAATTCCACTTTGACAAAATCACGAAAAATTCTATTTTACTTATGAGGCCATAGCCGGATAACCTGAGCTGATTGAGAAAAACAGATTGCAGATTCGAAATCAGCAGGAAAAACTCTATAAGAATCACTTACAAAACCCTTGACAGCAAAATTGATGCATACCAGTGTAATCTATTAAAATTTTTAAAATGAGTGCATCCTTTATTTCTTGAGGAATTTATTAATAAATAAATTATCAATCTAACTGAATAATCTGTATTCATTAACAAATTCAAACAAACTTCAAAAAGGTTTTCCTTTGGCAAGAATCATAATCCACTTAAAACTATATTAAACAACCAGGTGTTCATATCTATTCTTTACCTCCCATTCATTATGGATGTTTCTATGACTAATTGTATCTTCTTTGCAACAACTTGTTTCATAGAAATCTACTTCCTCTTTAATATCCAATTCATCTTTAGTGTTCCAATATTCTTCTTTCAAATCATATTCACATTCAGCTTCACCTGTTTCCATTTTGAAACTCATGTCATCAGATGAGTGAAGGAAAAAATTAACTTCAAATAAAGTGGTTTCCTTTAATTAACAGTTCATTATTCTGAAGGATATGAAATATTATTAACTAAATACTCCACGAGTTACATTATGGGTCTGCACCTTATATTCAATGAATATCATTGTAGTCCTTGAGGCCCATTCAAATATAATTATTTTATTGCTTTTGGTAAAAATTAAATTTTAAGATTAGAAATATAATTATTTCTTTTCCCAATTTTTTTTTCAAGGAAGTAAATTGAAAAACTAATTTAAGTATGATTTTAACACATTTGAAGACAAAGTTCTACACATAGCTAATCTTATACCAAATCTGAAATCAGTGGTTATCCAGCAGTCATCCAGGTTGTCTGAGACCACTAAGTATTCTAATTTAATGATTTCTAAATTCTATATTATCCCCTAGAGTTAAAATTAATGGGCCATTAATTTTAACCACAGGAGTTAATTTAGAACACTTAGTAGCTTTAGACAACCAGATGACCATTAAAATAAACCCCTGGTAATAAAGTAAAAATAGGGTTTACAAAATGTGGATATACACAAGATGTTCTTTCATGTTATAACCAATAAACCTGATCCACACAAGTCTATACAGTAATCCCTTATTTTACGTGGTTTTGTTAAATGCAGTTTTGCATATACATAAGTAAACCACGCCATACCTAAAATGCTAAATTTGAACAGATAAATATTGCATGCCAGTTCCACATGTAGTACAATTACATACTGTGAAGCGCACTTAACAAGTACTTATAACTTAATACTTGTTAATAAGGCTACATCAGGCTATATATAGGCCCATGTAACTTGTAAATGGATGTATTGGGGTAAATTGAATATAAATATATCGTGTCTCATATACGCAGTTTTTTGTTTTTATATGTGGGTCGCACAAGCATGGAACCCCCACGTAAAACAAGGGATTACTGTAGTTTATTCTTTAAGCCTATTTAAGTCAATATTAATGGATGATGTTAAGGCAGGTAAAATCTTTACAATCAGAACTACAATTAGCAACTCTGGGAGAAAAAAAAAAGAAAAAGTAATATATAAACTTGTTAAATATGCAGTGTGCAAAATTCAGATTGTGTCTTAAAAGGGTGTAAAATGTCCAAGGGAAAATATTAATGTTACCTTCAAGAACTAACTAGACAGATTCCTGTGAAAAGTCCCTGACCAGCCATGTGTGGCTGGCTATGAGGGCAGGAGAAGATCAGACAGCAATTCCCTCCTTCACCAAATCCCGCAAATGAGGCAGGATGCTGAAGAGGGGTTGACCGTAGGTCAATCCTGAATCATTATTCAAACTCGCCTAAAGTAACCTAAAGAAAGTAAGTAACCTTTCTTGAGAGTTTGGATTCAGCTATAAATGCAACAGACAGCTACATTCAAGAAGTGGATATCAGCAAAGCTGGGCACTTGCGGGTTTTTTGCGGTACTACCGCACTACCAAACCGGTACCGCATAACGCAGTACCGCAAAGGATCGCTGAAAGTACAGCAGTACCGCTACCGCATTTTTTGCGGTACTGCATTATGCAGTACCAGTTTGGTAGTGCGGTAGTACCGCAGTACCGCAGTACCGCAAAAAAAACCGCAAGTGCCCAGCTTTGGATATCAATAGACTGTACAATGCTTGTTCACACCACTGAACTGCTTGAAAACTACAAGTTCTTTGGTAAACAGCATCTAAACCCTTATTAGACATAAAATGCTTTTAGATAATACTTTACCCCCAAAAGTAAAGACTAGCAATCTTATACAAGTCTTTTCTTTACTTTTAAGTAATTGATGACATTTTAAGACACCCTCAGATTGTAATTCTTGCATAATTCCTTCCTCATGGAAAGTACAATATTCTAGTGCATAAACTAATCTTTGAACATTATCATAGTCTGTTGCAAGTTCTACTTTTACAGGAATCAGTGTGTTATTTCTATTAGGGATAGATTTCACATTCATTAAACCTCTAACCTGAGATACATTATTGGCTTCTATGAAAAGAGAACTAGATCTTCATGGTTTAACATTTTGGATTTGCCACATAGTTGTTTTGCAGATATCTGGTAGGACACAATAACCAAATATCTTTTATTTAGTCAGATAGTTTCTTTAGTGATTTTTTTATATAGGTAGTTATCAGATTAATAGAAAAGTGATTTATTTCACATGAAAATTTTTGACAAGTTTATAGTTTGCAACATTGGAATTATAAGATTAATTTAAGTATCTATAGGGTCATTCCACTTGTGAGCATGTCAATTGGACTCTTCCAAAAGCAACCCTCTCCATAAAAGTGCATAGTGAATCTTTCTCCTGTTCTTCTCCACCAGGGCTGCCGCTTCCATTAGGCGAGGTTAGTAAATGCTAAGGGCGCCAAAGATCTGGGGGGCGCCAGCGCCTCCCGCCCTGTGCACGTCTGATAGTATTATGTAAGAACAACATGAAAAAAATAATGAAGGAATGAGAAGCATAGACAAATGATGAAAGGTTGTACAACGTATATACACCAGTTTAGCTTGACTGATATTTACATAATTAACTTATTCATCTTATTGGGTCATTATAGAACTTTCACTATCACGACCTTTAACCCTTTAGGGACGGGAGTCGTAAATAAGCGATTTAAAAATGTTGCGCGCACAGACGGGAGTCGTCAATAAGCGACTCAGCTTATTTATGGCTTAATATGAGTTCCAGGAGTCGTCAATAAGCAAATAACTATTTTTATGTAACATATGCCCTTCTTGCTTGGAAAAAACAGTAGATATGTCCTTTTTGCACGCATATTTTAGCATTTTTGAGCGTTCTGATTTGTTACTAAATATGCCTCACTTTACTCGCTGTTTTGATTGGTCATGACACTTTCTTGAACTGTGAAATGATTTTATAATTTTATAATAAATGTATGTATTTGCAAATTAAAATAGATCAGTGTAAGGCAAATAGTTTCTTCAATATGGTACCTTGATTACTTTGTGGGCAAACCCAATCGTGAAGTGGGAGGCGGGTGGGGGTGCCAGCTGCAGTCCTGCTAAGGGCGCCGGACCTGTTCTCCACACTCTTCCCCATTTATTGGATATTCAAAGATTAAATCTTGATTTATCCATGAACAATACTTGTCCCCATTGGACCATAGTCTAATTGTGACATGCTCATGAGTGAAAGCAAGATGAGCATTGCAGTGTGTGGGGGCAATTCTGGATCCATTGCTGGATGTCTAGCATTTAAGCCACTTCCTATAAGTCTTCTTCTAACAGTTCACTCTGATACACTGACATCTCAAGACCTTTCCAGCTCAGTGTGGATGTTTGTTAGCAATCAAGCAACAATCTTGCAAAACACTCAATACGATGAAATGATCATCACAGGCGGATGTGCAGTGCGATCTTCCAGATCCTGGTCTTTGGGTGTACTCTCCCATCTCCACATAATGTTGGTAAACACATCGAACCATTGTTCTTGGAATTCCTAGCGCATCAGCGATGTAATGCTGGCTCCGACCATCTTCAATTATGGCGATGACTCTTGCGACATTCACAGCACTCAAATCCATTGTAAATGCCCAATTCTGAAGCCCAAAAGAATTAGAAGGCTATCCATTACTAAATGCAAATGCCTACTCCAACAAGTGGAAGAAAAAAGTGGCACTAGCAGCATGAGAGCAACTGAATGTCAGACTGTCAAATTCTTAAAAGAAGTTGAAAATTCATTACAGCTAGTGTGTTCGCAACTGACATTGTTTTGTCTTGTTATTTGGTTGCCTCATAGACTATATTTTAAAATTTTAAAACTTTAATAAACAGAAGCTTGCCCACTTTTTTGCTTTTCGCAATATTCCAAGTGGGCTGATTTTCTGCCACTCAGTGTATAATGCCAAAATCCTTTACCTTTCTAACATCCTCCAACCAGTTCCCTTGCATCTCGTAACTGAAGTTTTCATCATTTCTACCAAAATGCCTTACTTTGCATTTTTTAACAATGAATTCCATCTGCCATTTACTTGCCCAAGCAACTAATCTATGAAGATCCTTTTGTAGTTTATAAGAATTTTCTATATTTGTAACTGGAGCAACTACATCTGTATCATCTGCAAATTTAGAAATTTTACAACCTAGGTATACTCCTTTCTCTAAATCATTTATATATAAAATAAAGAGTAATGGACCCAAAACTCATCCCTGTGGTACCCCAATTTTCACTTTCTGCCACCCAGATTCATGACCATTTAGAATTACCCTCTGTTCTCTCTCTCATAACAAATTTAAAACTGACCCTAATATACCATGAGCTCTTAATTTATATAGAAGTCTCCTATGTGGAACCTTGTCAAATGCTTTACTAAAATCCAAATAAATAATATCTACATTTCCATTATCTACCTGATCAGTTACAAATTCTAAAAAATCTAAGAGATTAGGAAAACAAAACCTTCCTGATCTAAATCCATGTTGTGAACTTGAAATAAGATTAAAGTTCTCCAAATGATCTTGAATATTATTCTTTATAATTCTTTCTAGTACCTTTCCTATCAATGATGTCAACCTAACAGGCCGACAGTTTCCTACCTCCTCCTTACTACCCTTTTTGTAAATGGGTACCAGGCATGGGGATGAGGCATGGCCTCTGGCCTCAAGGCCGAGTCCTTCAGAAATCCATGAGGCTGAGGACATACATTTTTCAAAGGCCTTGAGGCTGAGGCCAAGGCCTTTTTAGTTGGGGGTCTCACGAGACCTTAAGATTGTTAGGCTGAAGGTATTTGCACCCTGGTCCCAGAGGCGTGATATTCAGATGCAAACAACGAATATAGTATTTGCACCTCTGGGAGCAGATAATCACTTCAAAATCTTTTACAAATAAGCTCCTCCATGCTTTGGGAAGGGTGAAGCTTAAAATTCGGTAGAACACATCCACCAAACTTGATATTTATACAGCGAGATAGAGTGAAAAAATACAAGAATACTTTATTCTATACTAATTTTGGTGGAGATATTTTGTCGAGATATTTAAGTACTTTCGAAATTATAAAATTTTGGCTCTATTATTCACTCATCAAACCATCTTGTCCCGTGTGTATGTAGTCATGTTGTTATCATTAGCCAATCAGTGGCTGCCCCATTGTCACATGACATCCCACACATTTTAAAATTATTAAATTTTGGCACCATTATTCACTCATCAAACCATCTTGTCCTGTGTGTATGTAGTCATGTTATTATCATTAGCCAATCAGTGGCTGCCCTGGTTAATATGTTTTAAATGACATGGGCTGGACCCGTAAATCAAAATAACGTTTTATGAGGTAGTTTTAGTTGCTTTATTCAAATTTGTCACTCATTTTTTTGTGCAAACTATTGTAGAAAATAATAATAATATATAATATATATATATATATATATATATATATATACACTGTATTATATATATATAATATATACAGTGTATTTGTAGTCAGGAGTGGTATGACATCATGTTACTCTGACTTAATTAGTCTGTTGGTTTCTGTTCTGGCTATGTTTTTTTTTAATTGGATTCAGTTTGGTGGTGTTTGTGATAGAATTATGACATGCCATTTATGTGGTTTCAACTTTGAGAACTTGATTTGTCATGTGCCCTAAACAGGGGCGTATCCACAAATTTGCCAAAGGGGAGGAGGGCGAACTTGGAACTAATTGTAGAAGTATAATTGAAATAGAGAGAAATCATTTTTATGCACAGTCATGATGAGCTTATCGTTCAGTTAGATATGATTAACTAGCTACTGCTAGGACACATTATGAATAAAAATATAAAAATTATATTATAAAAAATATAAAAATTATGATAAATCTGATTAGTAACATAACATTCAATGCAAACCGCAATTAGGATGCTCAGATTTGTATTAACATAAGAATAAAAAAGTGCAAATTTGGAGATTAAGTATTTCCTTGGACTGTTACCTTTATAAAAGAAAATTATTCTCAGGGCTGGATTAAGAGTTTTTGGGATCCTAAGCCATTTTAGATTTTTAGTAGTAGGGGAGGCAAAAGCTAGCGCCAAAGGCACAGAAATTTTTTCACTTTCATTCTCATCCCGTCGTAACCTAGCAATTTTACTGGGAAAATAATAATTTATTAGCTCAAGGGGGGAGGGGGCGATCACCCCTGTCACCCTCCCCTTCAGTTCGCCTCTGGCCCTAGATGATAATACAAAAAGATCAAAAGATATTTAGGTGAAATAACCAATATTAACCTGTTAGGTGAATAGAATGCCCAGTTAGGTCAACTGAATGCCTGGTTAGGTTAAATGAATTCCTGGTTAGGTTAATTGAATTCCTGGTTAGGTTAATTGAATTCCTGGTTAGGTTAATTGAATTCCTGGTTAGGTCAACTGAATTCCTGGTTAGGTCAACTGAATTCCTGGTTAGGTCAACTGTACAACCTTGATGACTGGTTAGGTTGTCATGATATTTTCATTAGTTTAAATGAAAATGAGAGCAATCTTTTCTGGTTAATTTTGAGGTGTTTTGCACGTTTCCTCTGGTAATGCGTTATTTACAAAATTTTGTAACATGAACATGTTAGGTTATGCTTCACTGTATAAAATGTAGTCAAAAATACATTTTTCATATGTATTTTGGTATGCTTTGTTCATCTTGTGCGGAACGCTCTTCTATACAAGCGTCGTTCTTTACATTAATTATATTGTGTGTTGTTTGCAGTTAAAATATATATATATATATATATATAAGCACACCGGACAAAAAATTAGTCACCTCTCTCAGAATGTACTTAATAACGTGTGACGGCGCCTCTGGCCTTGATAACCGCACGAATCCGGCGAGGCAGAGACTCTACGAGGTTGTGCATGTACTAAACATCGATTTGCTGCCACTCGTTCATCAGCCGGTCCCGAAGTTCCGCCAGAGTCCGTGGGTGTCTATTCCTGCGCTTCACTTTCTGTTTCCAGCCTGAACAACACCTTCGACGCATTCAGGATTAAAGGCTTCATTGGACCTGCGATGTACTCGTCGCCTCCCATCATTGGAGAACAAACAAAAACGGGACTCATCGGACCAAATTACACGTTTCCAATCTGCCGCAGTCCAGTTTTTGTGCCTCTGAGCCCATTTATAACGTGCCAATTTGTGACTTGCTGTTAACAGCGGCCTCTTCCGTGGTACCCTGCTCCAGATGTCCATCGCATGCAGTTCTCGTCGCAATGTCCGTTCGGAAATTGGTCGCTGGAGAACCTCATTGGTTTCTTGAAGCAATTGTTCTCTGGTTTGAAAACGATTTGCAGTTACTAGACGAGAAACATGGCGGCGGCCCCTATTGTCGAGAATTGTTTTCCGGCCACAGTTACGCCGTCGATTGTCAGTTGATTGCGAACTACACCACTCTTTGTAAACTCGCTGGACAGTACGCGTTGACACACCAACAAATTGGGCTACTTCAGACATTTTGTGTCCGTGGGCTCTGCCAAACACGATGGCTCCTTTTGCCACTGAGTAACGTCTGCCTCACGACCCATTTTGCAGACTATATCCAACACACACTTTGTTCTTCACCACCTCACGAAACAGATCTGATCCTGTGTGCTACGTCACCGCTACTTGTCACTTACCAATGCTACATCAGCGCCCTCTGTGTGACCTTGAACTTCCTAATATCGGTGCTATTAGGGGTGACTAATTTTTTGTCCGTGTGTTTATATATATATATAATATATATATATATATATATATATATATATATATATTAGGTCAGGGCCGCCGCTTCCATTAGGCGAGGTTAGTAAATGCTAAGGGCGCCAAAGATCTGGGGGGGCGCCAGCGCCTCCCGCCCTGTGCACGTCTGATAGTATTATGTAAGAACAACATGAAAAAAATAATGAAGGAATGAGAAGCATAGACAAATGATGAAAGGTTGTACGACGTATGTACACCAGTTTAGCTTGACTGATATTTACATAATTAACTTATTCATCTTATTGGGTCATTATAGAACTTTCACTATCACGACCTTTAACCCTTTAGGGACGGGAGTCGTAAATAAGCGATTTAAAAATGTTGCGCGCACAGACGGGAGTCGTCAATAAGCGACTCGGCTTATTTACGACTTAATATGAGTTCCGGGAGTCGTCAATAAGCGAATAACTGTTTTTATGTGACATATGCCCTTCTTGCTTGGAAAAAACAGTAGATATGTCCTTTTTGCACGCATATTTTAGCACTTTTGAGCGTTCTGATTTGTTACTACATATGCCTCGCTTTACTCGCTGTTTTGATTGGTCATGACACTTTCTTGAACTGTGAAATGATTTTATAATTTTATAATAAATGTATGTATTAGCAAATTAAAATAGATCAGTGTAAGGCACATAGTTTCTTCAATATGGTACCTTGATTACTTTGTGGGCAAACCCAATCGTGAAGTGGGAGGCGGGTGGGGCGCCAGCTGCAGTCCTGCTAAGGGCGCCAAATAGGCTGGCGCCGGACCTGTATTAGGTCATCCCATAAGTAATGCGGCATTTTTTAATTTTTTTTTTTCCATTTTTATCATTATTTTACGGATAGAAATCAAACAACTCTTTCAAGTTATTTATATTTAAATAAATATTTGATTTCTATCCGTAAAATAATGATAAAAATGGAAAAAAAAAAAAAAAATTAAAAAGCCGCATTACTTATGGGATGACCTAATATATATATATATATATATATATATATATATATATACTGTATATATAATTTGTGTGGGTATTTCTTTTTACGCTAATTAAGGAATAGCATGGATATAGGTCCAAATTCTCACTTAATCTGTAATTTGTGCAATCTAGTAACAACGGAAAACTTAGCGATTATATGTGATTTCTGCCAACGACTAAACGACTTTATCTGCATGAATTGGAATGATAGGGAAATAACTCTTCTCTCGAACGCGAAACACGTCGTGGGGATCAAATTTCTATGTGGCGCATATACACAGACCGTAAATTCTTTCGCGGTCTTTAAAGAAATGGAGATAGCAGACTCGAAAGTTACAAAAAAGAATGAAATAATTGGGACACATGGTTCCGGAATGGTCCCGACGAAAAACCGGGTGGATGAGAGAGAAGACGAAATAGCGAATAGCAGCATAATAACGAAAAACAATTTAATAACAAATAACGATATAAACAATATAATACGGAAGGAAGACATAGATGAAAGAAAAGAAATGAGTAAAAGTTGCGAAGTAGACAAACGATCCAACGAGCGAAATGAGAAAAAGATAATAACTAAGAACGTAGAAAATAAACGGCCAAAGAAAAATAATGATAATGCCAAAATTAAGAACTTTGAAAATAATAAGAAAGGAAACAGAAGCGTAGAAAATATCGTATGTAAATACTACGCGAAAGGAAACTGCAGATATCGGGATGGGCAATGCATATATGCACATCCCACATTATGTAAAACGCATTACACAAGTGGATACTGCAAATTTGATAAGAAATGCATGTTCCACCATCTTACGATCTGCATCACTTATGAAAGATATGGGAGTTGCAAATACGAAAAAAAATGCCGATCCCACCACCCTCAAAGGAACGCAACGAGGGAACAGAAAAAACGAACATCAAAGAAGAGTGCCAATTTTTCAGACGCAGCCAACACATTTCAGCTGCTAAATACTATCCAGCAATTACAAAACCAGCTGACAAATATAAAGATAGGAAAACAAATCGGAGCCACCTGTATGCGAAAAAGAAAGAGAAAAAATAAAAATAATCCGAGCCAACATTCAGGGCCTTAAATCAAACTATTCCACGAACAAAGTTGTATACCTGAAAGGACTCATGCAAGAAGCCGGAGCAGACTTTGTATGCCTCACAGAAACTCATCTAAAGGACTGCCAGACGAACTGTGAAAATTGTGAGTCATGTATTGACAAAAAAGAAATACAAATTGACAACCATAACATCCTCCGAACCGACAGAACAGTGAGACGTAAAGAAGGATGTGCTATTTACACACGCGAAAGGCATATCGCAGAAATGACCATAAGTACCTCAAACAGCTACGTAGAATGTGTAGCAGCAAAAGCTGAAAAATTAAATATGGTACTAATTGTAATGTCCAGACCCCCAAACACGCCAACCTCGAAATTTTCAGATTCCATTACAGAGGTAAGAAACTGTGTAAAAGATCTACACTGTCCAACCCCAAATATTTTTCTCTGTGGTGATTTTAATATCCCATTCATGAAATATAAAAAGATAGGAAAAATATATGTGTACACCAGGACAAGGGGGGCACAAGAGAAGACCAGGAGCAGGTAAAAATGCTACTACCTTTAGCTGATGAATTTACGTTAACGCAAGAAATAACAGAAAACACAAGAAAAAACAACTGCCTAGATTTGGTATTCACAAACAATAGTAATCTAATTGATAATGTAGAAATATCCCCACCGATGATATCGGACCACAACATCATTGAAATAACAACTAATATAAAGGCAACAGGAAAGGAAAGAACACGCACAACAGAAAGAAGCAAGTTTGAAATTTTTAATTTTCACTCCAAAGCTAAAAACTGGGAAGATGTGACATCCAGCATGGAAGTAACGGATTGGAAAACCATTTTCGAGGCCAAGACAACGGAGGAGATGCTAATGACGTTAGAGGAGAAGACGTTAGAAATTGTGGAAAAACATGCCCAAAGATACAACAAAGAGGAAAAAGAAGCAGGTTCGAAAGACAAAAGAGGGCATTGCTCCGAAAGACAAAAGAGGGCATTGCTCCGAAAGAGAAAAAGAGTGACTGCAAAATTAAGTAATTGTAAAGATAACAACATCAGAAAAATATTAAATGATAAACTACAAAGTATCGATGTCGTCATACAGGAACTAATCGAGAAGCATACAGAAAAAGATGATGACGCTATAGAAAAGCGATAAAGGCTAACTCAAAGTACTTCTATAATTTCGCAAAAAGAAAGTCGAAAAACCATGCGACTATCAGACCTTTAAAAAATTAGAACAGTGATTTATCTGATGATCTTACAGAAGTATCTGAAATATTAAGAGCTCAGTACGAATCATCTTTCAGTATCCCAGAAACTGACAAATTGATATGCGATAGAAACACGTTCTTTGAAGAAGAACCACAAGTGGAAAGTATAACGGATTTCGACTTTACGGCGGATGATATTACACAAGCCATAGGGAAACTAAAAACACATTCAGCGGCAGGACCGGATAAATGGAATGCCACACTGATCAAAAACTGCAAGAATGCAATCACTGAGCTCCTATACTGGATATGGAGACGATTACTAGACACAGGAGAAATAACGGGCATCCTGAAGAGAGCGAACACAGTCCCAATATATAAAGAAGGAGATCGATTCGAGGCCAAAAACTATAGGCCAGTATCGCTTACATCCCATCTCACTAAAATATTTGAAAGAATAGTTAGACAGAAAATCTATGACTTTTTGGAAACTAAAAAAAAATTCAATGATAACCAACATGGGTTTCGGTCAGGCAGATCATGCCTATCACAACTAATGGAACACTACAACAACATTATTGATTCACTTGAAAGTAATGAAAACTATGATGTACTATACACAGACTTTGCTAAAGCGTTCAACAAGTATGACCACGGAATCATAATACATAAACTGAAATATATGGGAATAACAGGAAAAGTAGGGAAGTGGATATATAATTTCCTTTGTGAGCGGCGGCAAGTCGTTATAGTACAAGGAGTATCTTCATCAGAATCAGAGGTCCTCAACTCAGTACCACAAGGAACAGTATTAGCTCCACTACTCTTCATAATCATGCTAACTGACATAGATGAGGACGTTATCAGAGACAGCACAGTAACATCCTTTGCGGATGACACAAAGATCAGTAGAAAAATAAGAAACCCAGAAGACATAGGATCTCTACAAACCGACATAAACAGAATCTACAAGTGGACGGAAGACAACAATATGAAGTTTAACACCGAGAAATTTCAGCTATTACGGTACGGAAAAAGAGAAGACCTAAAATCCATGGAATATTATACTCCAAATGGACAGGAAATTTAGAGAAATTCCAGAGCAAAAGATTTAGGGGTTGTAATGACAGATGATGCGAAATTTGAAACACAAAATAAGATAGCAGTAAACAGAGCAAAGAAAATAACGAGTAAGATATTGAGAACCTTTAAACGAAGGGATAGGAATGTAATGATTCCTCTACTGAAAACCCTGATAATACTCAAATTGGAATACTGCTCGGTCCTAACATCCCCATATAAAAAAGACATTAGACAGCTGGAAGGGATCCAAAGAAGTTTCACAGCCAAGATCAATGGGTGCAAAGAACTAAATTACTGGGAAAGGTTACGCCAACTAGACCTATATTCACTGGAAAGGAGAAGAGAGAGATACACCATTATTTACACTCGGAAAATAATGGAGAAACTAGTCCTTAATCTTATTCTGAATCCTATAACTCCCCAAACAACGGTGGAAAGTAGACGCTGCAGACTGTGTCGTATTCCCAAATTGAAGGCGAGACAGGAAACATCCTTAACCCTGAAAGAAAATAGTCTTGTAGTGAGAGGACCAAAACTGTTTAATCAGTTGCCCAAAGACCTAAGAAACACGAAGGGAGTTGCAGTGGAAATCTTCAAAAGAAGACAAGACGCATGGCTCAGAACAACCCCCGATGAGCTGGGCGCACCTGGCTATGTGAGGTGGAGAGCGCAAGAATCCAACTCACTACTTCACCAGGCCAACTCGAGAGGAGGGGCTACAAGCTTGACCTTCGCGGAATGAGAAATCATCGCGCGAAACCTTTGTACCTTTGTAAGGTTGTAAGGTATGTAGATTATATATATTATATATATAATATATATATATTATATATTATATATATATATTATACATGTGTGTGTGTATATATATATATATATATATATTATACTAGGTGAGGTACCGGCGTTGCCCGGGCTACCCCCCTCCCCCATTACCCCACCCCCTCTCCCCCACTTACCCCAACCCCCACCCTTCCCCCATTACTGCCCGGGATAAATTTCACAAACAGACAGGCTGACCGACTCTGTGCTGACATTCTTCATCCCATAAGAAGTTCCCGTGCCAAATTTGGTAGCTTTAGGTCAAACGGTTTGCGCTTGCATGAAGGACAGAAAAAAAAACAGACAGGCGAAAATATATAATAGATATATCTATATATTATACATATATATATTATATACATATATATATATGTTAAACACAGACCGTGCATGGCACAAGGAACTCTTCTGGGAAAATTAAATCCACTATAGTCCGAATAAGTAATGATAAATGACAAATACTATAGTTTTTTTCCTTTTTCATGATTTTAGCCCGACGTGGGCAACGGGTCTCTCGCAAAGAGATCCCATAAATATAGCTTCCCTCACCAGCTATCTGCAAAGCAGACAGGATCCAGCTTTGGGACGTGGATCTAGGGTTTAAAGCAAACCTAGATCCCTACACTCAGAACCTCTATATAAGTAAAAGACTCGTTGCATTCACGTCGTGTTGAATAAATCAAAGAAAAAGGGGGTAACTATTGTATTTTTAGCCAAAAAAAACAAAACTTAAACCTCAACCGGGACATTGAGCGTCCACTTTTCAAGGCACGAAACACGTCCGTTTTTTTGGCTAAAAATACAATAGTTACCCCCTTTTTCTTTGATTTATTCAACACGACGTGAATGCAACGAGTCTTTTACTTATATAGAGGTTCTGAGTGTAGGGATCTAGGTTTGCTTTAAACCCTAGATCCACGTCCCAAAGCTGGATCCTGTCTGCTTTGCAGATAGCTGGTGAGGGAAGCTATATTTATGGGATCTCTTTGCGAGAGACCCGTTGCCCACGTCGGGCTAAAATCATGAAAAAGGAAAAAAACTATGGTATTTGTCATTTATCATTACTTATTCGGACTATAGTGGATTTAATTTTCCCAGAAGAGTTCCTTGTGCCATGCACGGTCTGTGTTTAACATATATTGTTCTCAGGGAACCATTCTGAGTTTGTGTATACTAAACGGACGTGTTTCGTGCCTTGAAAAGTGGACGCTCAATGTCCCGGTTGAGTTTAAGTTTTGGTTTTTTTGGCTAAAAATATAATAGTTACCCCCTTTTTCTTTGATTTATTCAACACGACGTGAATGCAACGAGTCTTTTACTTATATAGAGGTTCTGAGTGTAGGGATCTAGGTTTGCTTTAAACCCTAGATCCACGTCCCAAAGCTGGATCCTGTCTGCTTTGCAGATAGCTGGTGAGGGAAGCTATATTTATGGGATCTCTTTGCGAGAGACCCGTTGCCCACGTCGGGCTAAAATCATGAAAAAGGAAAAAAACTATGGTATTGTCATTTATCATTACTTATTCGGACTATAGTGGATTTAATTTTCCCAGAAGAGTTCCTTGTGCCATGCACGGTCTGTGTTTAACATATATGTTCTCAGGGAACCATTCTGAGTTTGTGTATACTAAACGGACGTGTTTCGTGCCTTGAAAAGTGGACGCTCAATGTCCCGGTTGAGGTTTAAGTTTTGGTTTTTTTGGCTAAAAATACAATAGTTACCCCCTTTTTCTTGATTTATTCAACACGACGTGAATGCAACGAGTCTTTTACTTATATAGAGGTTCTGAGTGTAGGGATCTAGGTTTGCTTTAAACCCTAGATCCACGTCCCAAAGCTGGATCCTGTCTGCTTTGCAGATAGCTGGTGAGGGAAGCTATATTTATGGGATCTCTTTGCGAGAGACCCGTTGCCCATGTCGGGCTAAAATCATGAAAAAGGAAAAAAACTATGGTATTTGTCATTTATCATTACTTATTCGGACTATAGTGGATTTAATTTTCCCAGAAGAGTTCCTTGTGCCATGCACGGTCTGTGTTTAACATATATTGTTCTCAGGGAACCATTCTGAGTTTGTGTATATATATATATATACAGTGTTGGGCACTAAAGCGTTAATCCGATAACAGTTAATTAACGAAGTTAACTTTTTTTAACAGACTATTAACGGAAGTTAATTTCCATTTATCGTTATCGGACCAGTTAACTTCCGATAACTCGATATTTAGTCTGTTAAAGCCCGTTAACACGTTAACTGCGAGGAGTCATTCACGGAAGATCACCGCTCCGCGAATGAATTCGAACCGCCATAACTTCAGTTCCCGCCATAATAATTCTCTGGTAAATTAAAATTTAGTTAATGGTTAGTGGTTACAAGGGTTTCAAAACATGTAATCAGTACATTTTTTATTAAAAATTAAAAAAAAGTTAACCAAAAAAGTTGCAAAACTTGATAAAAATACAGTTAAATACCTATTTATTGTTGGATTTTGCATAAATAAACATTTTCTATGGGTTTTAAAGCTTTTTTCCTTGATTTTTTTAAATGTTAGTAAAGAAATAGTTATCGTTAACGGATTATCGTTAACTTCCGTTAACTTTGTAGTAAAATTATCGGATTATCGTTATTGGAGTTAAAAATTGGGGTTAACGGATTATCGTTATCGAAGTTAACTTTTTGGTTAACGGTGCCCACCACTGTGTGTATATATAGATATATATATATATATATATATATATATATATTGTATATATAGATATATATATATATATATATATATATATATTATATATATATATATATATATATATATATATATTGTAGTAATCAGAGCCGGATTTAGACGTGTGGAGGCCCCCCTACCTTAGGGGAAGACATAATTGAAGTCATCCATAAGATTCATAATATAATTAACATACATACACTTTCAAAACATCGTGCACTCTTGTGTCTGTCCATTCCACTCATTTCTGCAAAAAATGAAAGCCTCGGGTTACTCGGGTATTCCATTATAGTGAGAGTAGGCCTAAAAGAGTAATAAAACAAAATAATAATCAATACACAACAAATAGTAATTGGTAAAAGTTTATGTACTACAGTGGTATTGGATGTGCGTGTTTTTTTGTTGATCATCTATCGGGTTTTTCTAGTTTCGGGTTTTTTCTATTTTGATAATGGCTTGTCAATATGTGGAGGCCCCCAAGATGTGGAGGCCCATGGGCAGCTCCCCACTTTGCCCACTCCTAAATCCGGCCCTGGTAGTAATGTAGTATAATTAAGAATTAAATGTTTGTTTATAAGAATTTAATAATGTTAAATTAAGTTTTATTAAATAAGAAATTAAGAATGGTCTTGTGAAATTTAAATTATAAAATACTAGTTGGCAACACCTCGAAATGGTCTAGAGGCAGAGAGACGGAGAATGCCCAAGGCAGTTATGGCTGAGTTATCGGACGGCCTTTGTCGTAATAAGGTTTTTTTTTGGGGGTATTAAGATGTTTTTGTAAATTTAGAATATTATTTCGTGTCTTTCTCCGGCTAAAACGTTAATGTTAATTCCCCGCTCGCATTACCCCGTTTATCTAAAAGTGTTTCGCTATAAATAAAGGTCAGTAAAGTGTAATTAAATGTATAATTAATTCTCCCGCCTCCCTCGCCTTGTTAGAATTATAATGGCGCCCACTGGCTCAACTGTCAGCCGCGTCCATGTAAAGACAGAGAAAACAAATGATAAATAGAAAGAAAAGAAAGTAATGAATTATAATAGAGAAGGAATGGGAATCACTACAATATATATATATATACAAAGGTGGGCAGGACCGAGTTCCAAAAGGACCGAACTCCAGGAACTCGGTCCTTTTTAAGGACCGTGAGCGGGAAAGTCGGTCCTTTTCTCAGTGAGGACCGAAATGAGGAGCGACGGTCCATTTTTAAGCAATTCCGGACGGTCCGGTCCGGACGGTATTTTTTAGTGATTTTAGTGTGTTTAGTGATTATTTGAAGTTCTAAAGAAGATGGATCGTTTCCTCCAGAAGACTCAGAAAGAGACTGAGACTGAACTGAAACTTGTTTCAACACCTGGAGGAGACGAAGAATCTACTGATGTTAGTGCTTCAACTTCAAGTCAAGCAACTGGAGCTCCCCAGCCCGGCGTTGAAGGACTTGTTCATCAAGTTTAACACGCCTATCCCATCCAGTGCCGCCGTGGAGAGGCTCTTCTCTTTGGGGAAGGACGTCCTCAAGCCGAAAAGGTCAGGGCTCAGTGACAGCCATTTTGAAATGCTAGTCTTCTTGAAGGGAAACTCAAGCATTTAACTTAATAACTTTTTTTCATCATTTATGTATTGTATTAATTATAATTTACGTGAATAAAATTAAAGATTTCCGGTGTCTTTAATTTCATTTTTCATTTTAATCAAATTTTTCACTTATATTATATATAAGGACCGAGGACCGAGTCGTTCCTAGGTCCTATCTTCAGAAAGGACCGTGACCGGGACCGTCGGTCCAGTTTGAGGCAAGGACCGTGACCGGGACCGTCGGTCCTTCTTGAGGCCCGGTTGCCCACCTTTGTATATATATATATAAGCACACCGGACAAAAAATGTCACCCCTCTCAGAATGTACCTAATAACGTGTGACGGCGCCTCTGGCCTTGATAACCGCACGAATCCGGCGAGGCAGAGACTCTACGAGGTTGTGCATGTACTGAACATCGATTTGCTGCCACTCGTTCATCAGCCGGTCCCGAAGTTCCGCCAGAGTCCGAGGGTGTCTATTCCTGCGCTTCACTTTCTGTTCCAAATAATCCCACAGATTTTCAATAGGATTTAAATCAGGGGATTTGGCGGGCCATTCGAGGTGAGACAGTGTTGCAGAATGTTCGTCGTGCCACTCAGACACACTTCTCGCATTGTGCACACGGCAATTGTTGTCTTGGAATGGAAGACAGGAGTGGCAATGTGATGCTGCTCCTGGAGATGTAGGGCAAAGGGTACCAATTCATCATTTAGCATGCGGAGGTACGCCTGCTGGTTCAAATTCATCGTCACTGGAACGAGAGGGCCCATTTCGTGGTACGAAAAACATCCCCAGAACATCACGGAACCACCTCCAGCCTGAACAACACCTTCGACGCATTCAGGATTAAAGGCTTCATTGGACCTGCGATGTACTCGTCGCCTCCCATCATTGGAGAACAAACAAAAACGGGACTCATCGGACCAAATTACACGTTTCCAATCTGCCGCAGTCCAGTTTTTGTGCCTCTGAGCCCATTTATAACGTGCCAATTTGTGAATTGCTGTTAACAGCGGCCTCTTCCGTGGTACCCTGCTCCAGATGTCCATCGCATGCAGTTCTCGTCGCAATGCCTGTCGAAATTGGTCGCTGGAGAACCTCATTGGTTTCTTGGAGCAATTGTTCTCTGGTTTGAAAACGATTTGCAGTTACTAGACGAGAAACATGGCGGCGGTCCCTATTGTCGAGAATTGTTTTCCGGCCACAGTTACGCCGTCGATTTTCAGTTGATTGCGAACTACACCACTCTTTGTAAACTCGCTGGACAGTACGCGTTGACAGACCAACAAATTGGGCTACTTCAGACATTTTGTGTCCGTGGGCTCTGCCAAACACGATGGCTCCTTTTTGCCACTGAGTAACGTCTGCCTCACGACCCATTTTGTAGACTATATCGAACACACACTTTGTTCTTCACCACCTCACGAACCAGATCTGATCCTGTGTGCTACGTCACCGCTACTTGTCACTTACCAATGCTACATCAGCGCCCTCTGTGTGACCTTGAACTTCCTACTATCGGTGCTATTAGGGGTGACTAATTTTTTGTCCGGTGTGCTTATATATATATGTATATATATATATATATATATATATATGTATGTATGTATGTACAGTATATATATATATATTATATATATATTATATATATATATATATATATGTATGTATGTATATATATATGTATATATGTATATATATATATATATATATATATATATTATATGTATGTATGTATGTATGTATGTATGTATGTATGTATGTATATATATATATGTATGTGTGTATATATATATGTATATATATATGTATGTATATGTATATATATATATATATATATATATATATATATATATATATATATATATATTATATATATGTATGTGTATATATATATATATACAGGGCGTCCCAAAAAAATGTATACACACTTTAAATAATTATAAAGGCAGTGTTTATTAAAATACATTTCATTTTCAAAATGTAATAGAATCTACAGACATTATTTAATTGTTTTGTCAACGCCTGTTTTCAAACTGACGTCCGTTCTCGTCCAGGCACTGCTGATAACGCGAAGCAATGGAATCGCAAACATCACGAAACATTTCGTTTGGTATTTGTGTGCATTCTCGTTCAATGGCTGCTCTCAATTCAGCGACTGTTGCAGGTTTTATAGCGTAGACTTTGTCTTTTAAGTATCCCCATAAAAAAAGTCTAGTGGTGTGAGGTCTGGTGAACGTGGAGGGTATTCTACGAAACCCCTTCGTCCAATCCACATCCACATCGTGCCAAGTACCACTCGCAATACTCCACTCTTCGGTCCGGATCATCTTCATTAATAGCATGGACTAATCTTGGAATGTAACTTTTCCATTGACAGCGCTTCAAAATGCGTTGGACAGACGATTCTGAAATTCCTACCTCACGACTCGCTTGCCGCACAGATTTTCTTGGACTTTGGTGATACGTTTCCAGTACTCTTTCTTGCTTTGTGGGGCTTGTCGATGTCCGTGGTCTTCCGGAACGCTTCTTGTGGACATTCTGAACAGTTCCATCGGCTTCAAACTTATCTCTAATTCGAGTGATGGTAAGTCGCGTTGGTGGATCTGTTTGAAACTCCCTCCTAAACTGTCTTTGCACTTCAACTGCGTTTTCACACTTCCAGTAGCATTTTAGAATGAATTTCCTTTGTTCAAAGCTTAGTCTGACTGCCATTATTAATTCTAATGGGTTTAACTTGGAAAGAAAGAAACATCAATTGAGCTATCAGCTGTTAAAGTGTGTATACATTTTTTTGGGACGCCCTGTGTATATAATATATATATATATATATATATGTGTGTGTGTGTGTATATATATATATATGTATATATATATATATATATATGTATGTATGTATTAGTTTGGCCCTCAAGTGGTGCTAAAATTTTAAGTTACGATTTTTTTCCTCTCACCCTTCAGTTGGATTCTATGTCACTAGAAAATAACACGCACAAAATTTTAGTGAGATATAAGTCTTCTTCTTCTTCCTCAGCATAATTAATCCCATTTTTAGATGGGGTCGCTGTTTAAGGTGAGTCGCCTCCATCTTGGTTCTTGACTCATCTCATTTGGTTGTGGCGTGGGTTTTTACGGCCGGATGCCCTTCCTGACACCAACCCTCCCTCTTTATCCGGGCTTGGGACCGTCCGGAGAATAAGCTGACTATCCTTGCCTCCGG
>JAJOZX010003100.1:455000-457500 GCA_023014485.1 Bathynomus jamesi | reverse complement strand
TTTCAAGTGTATTTTGGTGTGCTTTATTCGAATATGACCTTCATTTCTTGTGCAAATGAACAGAAATACATTTGTCATTGCATGGCCCAATAGGGCATATCATACTTTTCCGAGTCCGAATTTCACTCTGGCTAATATGGATTTTTATGTAAAATTTAATTCTAAGAGGGGTTTCTTTTCTGCAACTTTTCCCAAAAATCGCGTTATCATTTTCAAAATTGCGGTTTTCTGTTCTATGTTGAAATATCAAATATTCAATTGAACACAACCTCATATTTTTAACCCTTTGTCGTAATTTGTTGCCATTTAGACACATTAACTTTGCTTAACTCTTACACAGGTTTAATACATACATAAGAGGCTACTAATGAGGAGCTTCTCATGAAACACTTCGAGGAGGACGAAGAGCCAAACTTGGAAGAAGCTGCAAATGAAGCCTCTGGCAATGCTGAGGCTACTGAAGGTCCTATGGACGTTCCCGCTGAAGTACCTGCCGAAACTCCAACTTCTGCTACACGAAACTACATGAAGATCCAAGGGACAGCTTCAGCAGCTTTGAGGTACAGGGTGGCAAATGTTCCGGCAGCTGCAGTTGCCACTGTCTTCCTGAACGACCTCATCAAGGCCGGTCATCTTTCCAAAGACAAAGCTTACTTGGCCATAGATGGCATGAAAGTCTGGAGGGCCAAGGAGGAAGTAATGGCCTCATCAGTTGAAGCTCTCACGTAGAGGTCAGAGGAGATCTCTGGGATATTCTTTGATGGCAAGCAGGATAAGAACACAAAGGTGTTGAAATATGACGAAGTGACAGGGAGATTTCATCCTGGCAAAGTGATCGAGGAGCATTACACTATCACGTGGGAGCCTCAAGGAAAGTACCTCTTCCATTTCACTCCCGAGGAACCTGAGGAAGGAGAAAAGCCTGCTCATAAGATCGCTCAGGGCCTGCATGAGTGGCTTCTGGATCACGGAGCTGACGAGAGCCTTGTAATGATTGGAAGAGACTCTACCAACACCAACACGGGGTGGTCTGGAAGCGCCATAGCCCTATTGGAGAAGATGCTGGGTCGCAAGTGTCACTGGATGATCTGTCAGCTCCATGTGAACGAGCTCCCCCTGAGGCACTTAATCATCAAGCTGGACGGCCCTGTAACTACCCGGTCAGGCTTCAGTGGGCCTATTGGAAAACTTCTTGATAAAGTGAATGAACTTGAGGTCAACTTCAACTTCAAACCAGTGGAAGGAACTGAAGATATCATAGAGCTGCCAGTAGAGATAGTCAAAACTCTCTCCATAGACCAGCACAACTCTGCTATCTTCTGATCAAAGCCATCAAGTCTGGAAGTCTCAATCCACAGTTGGCTGGTCTCAAGTGCGGACCTCTGAACCAATCCAGGTGGCTCACTACTGCACAGGCCATCTTGCTGTTGTGGATGAGGGAGCACGGACTGAAGGGGGAGGTGTTGAGGAGGCTCGAGGTCGTCATGAAGTTCTGCCTTAACTTCTACTTCAAAATGTACTACGACATCAAAGTGAAGCACCACCTCAAATTTGGTCCTGCACACGTTTTTTCAAGCCTGAGGCTGCTGAGGAACCAGACTACCGAGGTCAGGAACATCATCTCTGCTGCAGTGATAAGAGGAGTTTACCACGCACATCCTGGCTTCATTCCTGTGCAGTGAGGATGAGCATCAGAGAGCTTTTGCTGTGAGCTAGATAGAGAAGATCAGAGAAGGAAAAGACTTTGGTGATACGACAGTGAGGCTCCATAAAAATCCCAGTCAGTCTGCAGGCCACTTCACCTGAGGATCTCATCAACTGGGAATCAGAGAATATTTACGAGCCTATTTTCACCTGCAAGATGACCTTGACTGAGCTCGAGGATCTCGGGAAAACTCCACTCAAAGTGGACGCTTTCTCTGTTCATACTCAGTCCTGCGAGAGAGCTGTACAGGAAGTCTCAACTGCTTCCCAAGGTGTGTACGGTCACGAGAGGAGAGATGGGTGGGTGAGAGCCAGGATAGACCATCGAGAAATGCTCCCAGTGTTCAGATCGAAGCAGGACATACTTAAGAGCTTTTCAGGTTCGAGTGGCTGATGAAGAGGCTGAAGCCATCGTTAATGCTCATAAGAGCTGAAAGTCCTCATAAAATCATAATATAAGATCTTATGAGGCCACGCTTTTCAGGGATCCAGGAAGAACAGGCGTGTAAACCTACACGTGGAGGTGGCAAATCTCCCGCTACTCGATCAGAGTAGAGCTGGTGAGCCGCGCCTATTCTTTGAAGAAAAATTTAAAGTTCTTAAGTTTTACGTGAAATCTAAACATTTTTCCAGCACCCAGAGGTGTTGAAACACGCAAGAAAGCAAGGATGAGGTCAGAAAAGCAGCTTTTAGACTAAATCATATGCACAACAGCTGCGCGCTTTGGTTTGGGTGTCCTGAGGCTACGTTAGGCAGCCTTCAAATCAGAAAATCGCGATTTTGACCATGAAAATGA